>WEIS01007920.1:0-20567 GCA_013389965.1 Todus mexicanus | reverse complement strand
AAAAAAAAAAAAAAAAAGTGAAACAACACAGCAAAACAGAAATGCAGCAGGAGTTGAAAATGACCCAGCTGAAATAGTATAACTGGATTTGGAGAGGGGAAGCCTGTTTCAAAAGAAAATTCCTGGGATGCTTGTTTTTAAAGTGGTAGCAGCAACCTCAAGAGAACAACAGAGCATCTGCTGGAAAACGAAGGGTAACCCACGTCTGACCTCAGGACTTACCCTACTGCAGCTCTGTTGCCCTGCAAATATCTCACGTCCTTGAGAGTAAAATCATCTTCACACAACAAAATCAAGGTAAATTACTCCAGACTTTTCTGAGCACAGAGTGGAATCCCACTGAGGTAAAAAGGGCATATGTAAAATCGGTCAGGAAGACAGCTTTCAGCCAGCTAAGGAATACAATATTTTTGCGGCAACTTTTTAATATGATTTTTGAGATGCTAGTAACTTAACCAAGTTCCAAAGCTGCTTAAAGCAGATTGTCTGTAATTGCACCCTGCAGATGAAGGAGCAGGACTGTGTTGATACTACGGTGCTATATGCTGGCTTCAACTGAGCCTGGGGAAGTACTGTGCTAAACACACTACGGAACAAAACCTAGAATAAATTATAAGTCTGAACAAACAAGACAGGCAAAAAAAGTATTACTGATAACGCTTTGTCTTCAGAGAAAGAGACTGCGACAGAGCCTGTCTTGCATCTAAATCAGAAAGCTTCCAGGAGACTGCATAGTTTTGTTTGTAGAGAAATAGGGTGAGCCAAAATTAGAGACAAATTAAGAGATGGCAAAGTGCTGCATGTCTCTATTACCCAAGTGATTTCTTCAGAGGGCCAAATTATTTCTAGCCTCTGGGAGGATTTGGTCTATGCTACAGCATCCATATTCTGTATGACAAAGGCACAGTTAAAAGCAGCCTTGCTCAGGGGTTTCGGCAATGAATGCTTTTGCACATCTGACTTTTTTTTGAAGTTGAAATTGTTGCTTTTGTATCAATTGATTTGCTTTCAAATCCTCAGATCGCATATGCTAACTGTAGAGCTTTTTCAGTCTGAGAACGTACATGAAACACAGAGGAAAAAAATTGTTGCTATTTGGCTGGATAAATGCAGAGAAAACTTGAGTTTTTCACATGGTATTTGTTTTCCTGAAGTCATCTCTTGCAAGTCAACTGTATCTGACACAAACGGTGCAAATTCATAAAGGACATGCAAACAAAAAACTGCAGCATAACAGTTTTCAGCCTGAACATGAAGATACCCTGTATTATGTAGTATTTACTGATGCCAAGAGACAACAGTGAAAGGAAAAACAATAGATAGGTATATTGCAAATACAGACATAATAAAACCTGAAAAGACTGATAAAATCTCTGGATGCCAGCAGTTCCAGTATATGGTTTATGTTCACTTTTTACTACACCCTCTTCCTGTTTGCCTGTGAGCTTATCTCTGATGAAAAGCACAAACATTGTTTAAGGTCTGACTAATACTCACAAAAACAAGGCCAGGCAGAGAAGGACACAAGAACTCCCGTTTCTTTATGTTCTCTGATGTCTCAAGAATTGGGTAGCATTGTTGAAGGAAGCATTACACTTACATCTCAACAAATGATGTTTCTGCAATTGCTGACGTTAGACTTTGTTGGCTAGAATAGGATCACTTTTTACATATATAGGTAAAATTTATTACCAATTATACACAAGCAAATGGTTCTTAGTAGGTTGCAATGACTAATAAGTGTTTGGTATCCCTAACGTTCTTTGGTCTGTGTTTGGGCTGACATGTAAAGCAGGCTTTTTCTTTTCAGACCTGAGTGACATTTAAAATCAAGCATCTCAGCAAGCTCTTGTACTAAGGATTTCAATATTTACTTTCCATAAATAACCCCTTTAAAATTTTCTGTTTCTTTGCACTTCTCTGCAGGAAAAACAATTTGCTAATATCAAGCATTAAGGAAAATTTGCACAAGGGCAGGCAAAGCAAATCTCTGTTTTGTTTAAACAAGACACTCCCTTCCTCAATTTTTTACTTCCTTTCTTTGAAGACCCATAAACTATTACATTTGATTTACATCTTTCAAGTTGAATGAAACAGAATTTCTCACTTATTACTTCCAAGTACCCAACTTTGGTAGTAACCACAGAGATATACACCAAATCATCTAAACATTTATACAAAAGCTTAGCTTTAGATGTTGCATATTTGTCTTCAATGTATTTACTTGTGTATAAAAAGGTAGTTGGTCCCAAAGAGCTTAAAGAACCAGAGGTCTGAGTTACCACTAAGTTCACAAAAGTACTTCTTTCCTTCTGTGAAATTCTTTCTAATCTCCCTGATACACTGGATGTGTCTGAGCACGCATTGTTCTCCATTGTCAGACACTGAACTGCAAAATCATACTGCAATATGACTTTCCTATTTGCAGTCCTTTTGATAGGTTTATTATAGGACACATTGTGAAAGCACCAAGAGATACTTCAGCAAGAGGGAAAAAAAGGTTTTAAAAAGAGTTCTGCAGTCTGGTTAATTGGATCATTCATCACCAAAATCTGTCTTGAGAGCATAGTTAGTATTTGCTTCACAGTTGATCATTGGTTATTTTACGGGGGTGAATAAATTTATTAAAAAATATTATTGGTCTATAATTTTATAGATTTCTGCATGCAACTAATTATGTAAATGGTAAGTTACTGTTAATAAAACTCCCTTTCATAAATCAACCAGTTTGAAAAAATGTTTCAATCTAGCTTCTGCATTTTAACATTTCTAATGGTTTTGGTTTTGTTTTATTTTTTTTTTACTCCACATTTTTGCAATCTCTGATTTTGATGGGAGAGGAAAAGCAAGGCTTTGGCCACCTAAAACACATTTCCAAAGTTGTGATAGCTAATCCCTTTAAAGATTAACCTAACTGGTCAAGGTACTCCTACAGCGAAGCAAAGACTTGGTATGCCAACTTCATGGTGCATCTAGCCGCATCAGTTCAAGGGGTAAGGGACCAGAGGTCATTGCTGAACCTTAACCTCTCTCACAATGGCATGCAGAACTGCCTGGCCAATTTCCTCTGGGTTTTATTTAGCAGGCATGTGGCCAGCATGGGAAGCAGCCTTTCCCACAGATGTTTAGTATAAAAGAAGCTATTTATCAGTGTGAGTTATACAGTCAGGCTGTGATCAGAATAGATCAGGTCTCTGTAACACAGCAGTTCCCATGTTCTCTGAAACAATGGGTTACAACAGCTAAATTAAAACTAATTTGTGCCTGAAGCCTGTTTTCTTGCATTATCCTCTTTGAGAGGACACTGATTTACATCCATTTCTCACCAGGATTGATGTTGCCTGGGAGAATGGGAAGGGTCACAGGGCAAATGGTGGCACTGTCCAAGGTGACCAGCTGAATGAACCTCGGGCAAACATCAGGGTTTTTCTGACAGCCCAAACCCTATTTCTGCTAACCATTCCAACAATTCCCTTTAATACAAGCCCTTTTCTTCCCCAAAAGCCTTCTAGCATGGTCATCTTCTTGCTTTCCTTTTGAAAAACCTAAACCAACAAAACAGATATTAAGTTAGTTGAAGTTCCTTTTCCAAAACAATTGGTCTCTATCCTCTCACCTATTTGCCGTTTGTTAGAAGTATCATTGCACTTGTTTCATGTGAAAAAAAAATAACTCGGACATTAGGTTCTTCTGGGACCACAAGGACCATGATAAACTGTCAGATTGGACAAATTCTCCATCAGACCTATCAATGCCTCTGAATGTATAACCATCCTCTCTAATGTAATGAGGCAGATTGATTAGATATGTTTTTTGAGATGTATCTTTGCAGCACATTGGACAATACTTGGATTCAGCCTGCTCTCTCTTCAGTGATTTGTATTTACCTCGCACAGTCAATTTTCTTCCCTTGCCATACCTGTGCAAGAGCAGTGGTCTTCAACAACCCCACAAGAATTTATTAGCATCTTTGTAGGTGTGAACCACTGCTTGACTATTCTTACTTTTGTCCTTCACTCAAAAGCCACATGGGTCCTTTATAATCTCAAAGAACAAGAAAGTTTTTCTTGTAAAGTTTGACTTGCAACCATGATAAATATAATCAAATGTACTGGTTTACTGAACTGATTAGACTGAAAGCATTGAAAAACAATCCTTCCAGCACTTGCAAATATAAAAAATATAACCTTTCTGGGGCATGGGGTAACTGACATGAGTTCAAGCAGCACACCATTTCTGGGACTCTAACTGAGCCATTCTAAACCTGGGCACTTTTAGAACCCAAGTTTTTAATCTAGTCCTTGCAAGGGGAGAGGGAAGTGAGAAATAGATGGTTTTATCCTCTTTTTCATGAATTGTAGATATTTTTTTTTAATTCCAGAGCTCTTCAAAGGCTCCAGGTTTTGGTTTGAGCCAGAAAAAGTAGAATATCCTGGATGAGAGCTACAGAAATCACAGTCTCTTCCCCCTGTCAAACCATCTTCACCCTTTTTCTTCCCCAGGACTGAGTGACTCAGCCCATGTCTGTGTTTGCCACGCTGAGGCCAGATGGTCCCAGGGCTGACAGAGGGATTGTGAGACCCAGGAGAGCCACTGGCTGCTCCAACCCTGGCTCTGCTGCTACATCGGCCCTGAAAACTGCTGGATGCAATGTTGCACTCAACTCTGAACCTCCAAGCCCAATGGAGGTGGGTGAAGCATCAGAGCTTTCACCAAGAAACCCTAATGAGTGTCAAATTAACATAAAAGAGAGATGTTTCAAAGGCTTATGAATTTAAACACATTTGGGCAAAATTTCATAAGCAAAGCAGGTTTTTTCCACAGAGACACAAATGGCTATCCCTGTCCAGAAGTCAAGTTGCTGCTACAAAGCATGAAAATCTTGACCTGTCCCAGTAGAACACTTGCAAGAATTCAGGGACATGGGAAAATGCATCATGACACAATTATCTTGAGAACATTTCTTTTTTTCTTCTTCTTTTTTTTTTCTTTTCAGAAATGTTGTAAAAACACATCAGTAACTGTAAAATAAAACTGCAAGTATTCACCCTGAGACAGAGGTCTGGCATAAGAAATGTCAGCGCACTGAAAAATAATTTGCCCCAGCAGAAACAAGATTTTACAAGGGAAATTGTTGGCCAAGTGTAACTATTGGCAGCATTGCTCTGCTTATACGAAATAATGTGCCTATGCAAATCAGCCAGTTCTTGAAAATTTAAAAACCCCAAATGCTGTACTTCAGTCCTATAGCCAAAAGGAAAGTTTATTACTGCAAGACGTGTTAGCCATATTTTAAGTAATGTCTTTTCAGGAAAGGCTTATAAAAAATTAAGAAAAAAGAGAACTCTGCTCACACAGTGTTACTAGAAGACACTTGGTCCTCTAGCCTCCAGCTGCTCTAGTGCCACTCGCTTCTTCTCCTCCATTTTTAGCTGGAGTTATGTCTTTCCCAAGTGGGGTGAGCCCCCTTTGAGTCAGGACTGTTACCATATGTTCTCTATCTCCTCAGTTTCAGCACTGCTCTCTCAGCACACCTCTAAAGCAGTCATACATGCTTCCTTTGTGCTCAAGCCTTTACTCAGCACATGCGTACTGATGACACTGCAACTCCATTTCACACGAGTCTGTGGAGAATGATCTGTGTAGATCACAGTTCGAGTCTCTTTGCATGCAGCTCCCTGCCATGCCTGTGTCCTTCATGGGTGGGGCTTGATGTTTTGCTCAGGGAGAACATGGTGAACATTTTAATGCAATCCCCTTGGTGCTTTGAGAAGCAAGATAATATTAATCTTTCTCTTCTTTGCTCCCCACTTTCTTGTAGTATGCATAATATACAGAAAACCACCGTGGATTTCTAGTTGTCCTTATCAACTGTCAGAGGATACACAGGAGATCTCTTTCAAGACACAAATCTACATGAAAATGGACTTAAAGGCTTCTGCTGCACACTAATATAACTTGCTTGTTACTTGGGAAATGTGGTCAGTGGTGCTGTAGGCTGGGTATGCACAGGACTGCAACCTCTATTTCAGCCAAGTCTGGATACCAAAATTTCTGTGTTCAGTTATCACAGACGTCAGACCAAAAAAGGCAGCTTTCCAAGTAATAATTTACACTGCAAGACATAATGTTCCTACTTCTTTGGCAGCTTCCATACTGACCCCTATTTCTCCTCTCTTGTAGTAGTAAGGAGTTGCTAAAAACCGAATTTCTTGAACGGACCCATCTTGAAATACACTTCTGCTCTCTTGCTTCTAACAGAATCAATGTAGCAGACACCCTGCCTGTAATCTCCACAGTCTGGACTCTTCTCCATTTGTGCATACTGGAATAGTAGAAGATGTCTTTCTTTTGATATTCAACCAAGTATCTATTGCATGTGTCCACATCTCTATCCTGCTTAAAAGACTCCTCATAGGGGAAAAAAAAAAGGAACAATAAAAGTGAATAAAAGGTGGGAGTAAAAAGAAAAAGAGGAATCAGCTTATTTTTGACAGAAAAATGTAGCACACGTGAATATCTCCTCAGATCCTGAAAGCAAAGAGAAGAGTTTGAGAAAGATATAACCATATACTGCAAGGGTAAAATAGGATACATTTTAATATTTTTAGGCTAGCTTGTGTTTTGCATTTAGTATTCTTACAAGAGACAGAGAGTGTATTCCAGCATTAAATACATTTCCCCCAATATGCTCTTTTATATTTTACACACAATTTGAAACATCTGGTAAATGACTTGTTTTCCTGAAGCACAGCAGAGAGCATGCTTGGATGATCCACTGCTGTTTGTGAAATGTTTCCCTCTGTGGAACACTTTCCTTCTTCCATTTCCTTTCCACTTTTGCTGTTTGCTTATTCTGAAAATAATAACACTAATCTGAAAGTACCATAACAGATTAGAGTATTGATTGAGCTGTAAGAATGAAACAATAATATACAACAGATGTCATGTTTTACTACTGAGAGATCACAGTCTTAATAAGATGGAGTCTTTAGAAATAAATATGGTTCTCTTGAGAGTGATGAACTGAGATGCCACGCTACTGTAGTACAGACCATTGTGCCATAGCTTACTTGAAGTTTGTCATTTATTTTAAGAGTGGTTATTTTTTTGACAGGCAGCTTGGTATAGAGGTGTTCTCTGACTCTTATTATTTGGAAATGTCATTGAATGCTATTTATATTTTAGTATATACCCTAGTCATTTTCCCCACTCACTTCCTATGCAATATACGAGATTTTTCAGTTTTCAGTTACAGTTCTAAGTAGTCCCTAAAATTAGTCCCTGACTTTTTGTTGCAGTAAAACCTGTTATAGTACCAAATAGCATTCTAATGGCTACTGTTTTGAGGGTAACACTGCCAGCCGTGTAATAGTTGAGAAAGAGCACAGTCATAAACAAGATAAGACTCCTTTTCTAGCTAGCTTAGATGAAATACATAGGTAGGCATTGTGGGACCTGTTACCCTCTGTTCTTTGACTCAAAACACCATAGAAGATACCAGAATAATAAAATCTTTGCAATGAATTGATGTATCTAGCAAAGTATTATGTTGAGTGTTCCTTCCACTTCCTAAACCTTACAGGCCCCATACCTAGTTGTTTTGGGTTTTGATCTTTTCTTTCCGTTTTAGTCCTGAAACTGGTTACATTCTTAGCAGTAGAATTATGGCAGTCAGCATGCACAAAAAACTTGCATTTAAGTACAGCAAAATAATATAAACCTGTATTCCACTGAGCTAGATTCATCCCTTCAGTCGTTTTAGTGCCATCTGCATGCTCATATTCACATTTTTTGTCTAGAAAAATTGAAGAATGAGGTGAGCAGAAAGTATCAGCCACTGCAAGCCCAGTCTAGCAATCCGTCCGAGAATGGTTCTCTCTTGAGATGAATAATGTATAGCAGTGGGGTTTGCATATATGAGTCCAGTGAGTGCATAATATAAGCATGTAGATTTCTGGACTGAAGATTATTTCTTTTCCTTCTATCTGTGTGAGATTTTTTTTTCCAGAGTTAACTAACAGTGAATGCTTTTACTCTCTCAGCCCTTTAAAAAGAGATTTTGATTATTTGTTTTGCACAGGACACCCTTAGCTCAGGAATCAGATGTGAAATGCAGAAATACAAACTTTTCCCCTTAATGCAGATGGCTACTGCATCAAAAGCAAAGCACTTTTTCACATTACAATAATTTTAGGAAGTCTGGGGTAGGGGAGAGCATATAAATAGAAATGGTGCCCTAGGCAACTCATCTTCTAAACCCAAAAAACGAAAACATTAATTACCATGAAATTCACCCAAGCTGAGTAATGACCACAACTATTCTCACATTATATCACAAAATATAAACATATGTTCGGAAGTAGAGCTGGACATGAGAAGTGATGAGGTTATAGAGAGGTAATGGGGAGAGGTTCCTTGAACAGACTACAAAAATTAAAGGAAAATGCAGTCACAGAACTGATGTGTATTTCCTCTGATAAAAAAGAAATGCGATCTGTGGAAGTGCATCAGATTTTCTGACTGGCAACTATTATCTTCAAAAACACAATGAAAATAGCACTTCAGACAATAGGCAATTGCTATGAATTTTATTTTGTAAATGATGTTATTCTGTCACTGCAGTCTATAATGAGCCTACCTTCTAAGTGGAAATTTGAGGGTCTAAAGGAGTTTCAATTACTCCAAATCATTTCATGTTTTGCAAAAGCAAATAAGTAACCTAACAACTCTAAGTCATTGACGGAGAAATGAGCAAAGGGAGAAAAGGGAGTGAGGACATCCACAAGGATGTCTGACCTCTGGAGTCCAGCTTCCCCCATCTCTTCTTTACACCAGTTGGCAGACTGAGGTCAGCAAGAAATGAAGGTCACTGAGGAACAGAAACAAACATAGAATAATAATTTCAAGCTGTATAAGATCTGTGAAGAGAGAATGCCATGTTCTTCATATTTCTTTTCAACAACTGGAAATGAAACTGCCTCTTGACTCTTGTGCCTCACAAACTGCCCATACACTGTAGGGAAAGCAGATCGCAAATGAATCAACATCCTTATGTTCTGTTAGCTTGAACCACTATTGAATTTCTTTGCTGTTATGAAAGTTTTCCTCTTCTAAGACATCCTTGTTAGTATTCTTCTTCCAAAAAGTCAAGATGACACTCTATTACTCCATTTCTGCTAGAAATTGTATCTAGCAATGTGTAGCCATTTCAAATTTACAGAAATTGTAGAGATACAAATTAATATTGTGCAGACTATACAACAGAAAACTAAATTGCTGAAATCTTCACCCAAAAGGACTTTGGTGAAAGGAGTAGGTAAATTTAAAATAAATCTATAGATACTTCAAATGTCACAGTAATCTCCCAAACTGTGAACCTTAATTACATTGAAGCAAAATCAGAATTTATTCCTTTACTGAATACTACCAAACCAATATAAAAAAAATCTTCACTTAGTTCCAATATGAATGAAAACTGGTGTTGAGGGCACCTGATGTGAAGCTGACTAGTGGCAGTTCCTTGAAACTGTTGGTATACACCTATCAACCCATTATTTGATTTGTTTTATTTTGCTGTGGAGGATAGTATTGAAAGAACATGTTTTCCAAACTACAACTGAGTGAGGACAGCTCTGTCTTCATGTCTGAAAGCATGTAAGTATAAGAGACGAGTGAATTTTCTGTAGTGGCAGTAATATGAAAGCCTAGATGTATTTTTCTGAAGGAGTGAAGTCCCTAGGTGGCAGATATGTCCACTGACTAAAGCAAGATTTGGTCACTGGAAATGTAGTGTGATGATTTGGAAGCAGAAAACCCCTTCCCATCTCAACACACAGATGGAGGAAACCCTGAATGAAATTTTCATTAAAATATCAGATAATACACTGAATGGATTCATAACACTTAATGAGCCCTGTCAGAGGAGTCACTGGTCACTTATCTCCAAGGAATCCAGAAAGGAAAAGGGTAATTGCTGTCTGAAACACACGGTAAAGTCAAAACTTCTGACATAATTGATCAGTCAATGTGGAAGTTGAAGGAGTATGTGAAAGAGGATGCTCAGAAACTGTCAATAAAACAACAAGAGGAAAAACTTATAGGGCTTCACAATACACAGGACTTGCAGAGGGGAGCCACCATAGGCAGGGATGGCAGAAACTTGTTTTCCTCCTCAGAGAATCCAAGTGGGAGAAAGGATTTAGGCAAGGAATAAAAAGTTACAAGGACTCTCTACTATATGTGTGTGCAAACCAGACACTCTGCCCCAGGGGGAAAGAGTATCACAAAATCACAGAATGGTAGGGCTTGGAAGGGACCTCTTGGGATCATCTAGTCCAACCTCCCTGCTAAAGTAGGATCAGCTTACACAGGAACATATCCAGGAGGGTTTTGAAAATCTCTAGAAAAGGAGATTCCACAACCTCTCTGGGCAGCTAGGTCCAGGGCTCTGTTACCCTCAAAGGAAAGAAGTTTTTCCTTATGTTCAGGTGGAGCTTCCCGTGTTCCAGTTCGTGCCTGTTGCCCATTGTCCTATCACTGGGCACCACTGAAAAGAGTCTGGCTCCGTTCTCCTGACACCTGCCTTTTAGATATTTACAAGCATTTATAAGATCCACCCTCAGTCTTCTCTTCTCCAGCCTGAACAGCCCCAGGTCTCTCAGCCTTTCCTCATAAGTCCTTTCCTCCAGTCCCCTCATCATCTAATCCCCTCATCATCTTTGTAGCCCGCCATTGGGCTCTCTTCAGTAGTTCCCCGTCTCTCTTAAACTGAAGAGCCCAGAACTGGATACAGTACTCCAGATGAGGCCTCACTAGGGCACAGTAGAGTGGGAGAAGAACCTCCTGTGACCTGCTGGCCGTGCTCTTCTTAATGCATTGAGTACTGCGAAATAAGTACTCTATTACCTAAAATTAGAACCAGTGACATGTTTAACTTATTATTTTTGCAAGTTGCTGCCTTAGGACATGCTTGATATTGAGCAGATTTATTCCTATTCATGTATTTTAGCTTACTAAGCAAAATTTTAATAAATAAATGTTGTGGCTCTGAACTTTCCTATGCTTTTATGCAGATTCAAAAAGTCAGTTTGCCATACTGCATGGCTAGAAGCTGATTTGGAGCTGAATGCACTGGAAAATCATGCAAGACCAAAGGATGAAGAAAATAACTAGAATTTCATATAAGCACTGGTAAGGATAGTATAATTATGTACGTAAGCTTCTTGCATGTCCTTCGCAAACCTTTGCAACTGGAAGTACTGGTAATTTTTAAGGAAAAAAATTACCATGGAGACTGCAAGTTGAATGTCTTTAGAAGAACCATTAAAGGGCTGATTTTCTCCTCACTTCTGGCTTCATTTACATTGTAGATTTCATGTTGTTTAGCTTAATCTAAAAGTATGGAGACAGAATTGCTTAAAATTAAGCAAATATTCTATTAATGAAGTCTAGGACAGTAATTGATATATCTGTAATATTACCTCAGAGATTGTTCATTCATGTCTATATATCTTTTGCTTTTTACTTATTTTACTTAGATTAAAAAAAATCAAGTTTAAGAGTTTTTATAGTTAAAACCATTAAGTCTTGTCTTAAGACTATGTAGGGAGCTTCGGTGACACAACATTACAAGTTACATTAAAATATACAACCTATGAAGAATTGTTTTAATTTCCCTTTCCCAGGTCTCCTTTATTCTCTAGATTCCCACATTATTTAAATGTTTCTTTTTCACAAATATTAATATATTATTAATTTATAGTATTTACTGGAAAAAGAAACCAATGACGGGAAATCAAAGCCTGTCTAACCATACATGTGGTGCAAACCCTAGTGCTTGCACACAGTCCTTCCATGGGCTTGCTTATTTTTAGACAACTTTGAATGAGAAAGAGTACTGGGGTTAGTCACTGAAGGAGCCATAGTATTTTGCATGAGGTTTTGGGACATGATTTTTAAAGCTTGGTTTTCACGTGTTGATGCAAAATCACTCTTTCTGCTGTTGCTTCCAAAAGGATCCATTTTATCAAACTTTTATCTCTTTGAAGTAAGTAGAATTAGGGAAGGGAAACTGAAAACACTATGGCCTACATCTGCTCTCAAACTTTCTATAATGACATATTTCTCTCTACATTACTTTTGAGACCATACCCTTAATGTCAGCAGGATAGGAGAAGGGGGTCTAACATCATGGAAACACTGAGGTTTGACCCTTCTCTGCAAAAGGAGGCAAGGATTTGCATGTCTGAACTTGACTGTCACACAAAGCCAGGAAGAGAAGACATAAGTAGGAGAAGGCAGAAGTCTTGATGGTTTGAATTGCCGATTGTTTGAATTACTACACCTCCTCAGCCACCTCTGTCTTCTTCCAACATGGCAATCTTTCTCCATTGAGGATAGTGGGAACTGCAGTTTTCCAAGATGCACTTAAATACATTGCCAAGAAGGTGTTCACAGTATCTTCTTAACAGGCAGACTACCCAAAAGAGGTCTGGCAAGCCCGTGTTTTCTAAGAAGCACTAGGTTTTCCTTCTGTACAGCACTTCCTTCAAAGTGCTCAGGAAATCTTGTCACTGGTTTGGGCACACAGACTTATCTTTCTAGAGTGATTGAGCCCCTATATGTGAGCTATCAAGTCTGATTTGCTCCTGTTGCAATGGGTTTGAGCTCCATTCATTTCAGCTGTGGCCTAGGGCAGACGTAGAGAGTACTTAGAACCAGCAAACATTTGGCCTTAATTTTTACCAAAATTTTTGATTGTTCCTGAGTGATTGCACTGTGCTAAGACATGAGCATCCCAGCTGTGGGCCAAGGCATCTCAGTGCTATGTTCCATACTGCCACAGGAATGGACTTCCCCTGTCCCAAAGACCTATCCTTACCATTTGATATAAGGACAATGACTATACCAGCACTGCTCAGCCTGGAGCTGATGAAGTGGAGCATTTATTTTATGATGGTCATAAAAGTTGTCAGTGTGTTCAGCATGCTGCTCAGAGCCATTGCGGGTATGTCCCTAATGTGATATACGAATTGATAGAGAGAACCTGAGACATGGCAACATCAGGGAACAAGATCAAATGAACTTACTGCACGTGCTGTGTGGCAGATGATTGGAGCTTTAAAGATCTATCTGCAAGAGGTCTGAGATGTGATGATCATCAGCCATCTGGGTAGTGCAAATGCAGGCTGAAAATCAAAATATATTTGCTGTTAACAAGGCTTTACTCCTTACAGTAAGTTCTGTTAGTAGGAAACTAAAATAACAGCAACAAAAATTGACAGAAAAGCAGCACATTAAGGCCTAGTCCATTCTATAATCCTTAACGTGTAGATAGGATTCCACAATTCCCCCATTTTTGATTCCACACTTCCCCAGGAGCCATTTAATTAGATCCTCCTTTCAGTGCTTGTGTAAGGAAAGAGAGTGTCCCCTTGCAGCTGGTTTGCTCTTTGTTCACATATTCTCATATGCTGCTTTGGAGCACTTCTGCAAATTTCTGTCCAAAAGATTTTTAAATTATTTTTAAAACAGCCTTAATGCTTTTCTCCAGAAAGAAAAAAAAAAAAAAAAGTCCTTCATTGCTCTCCCCTCAAAAAAAGAAAAAAACCACCAGAGATAAAGAGGTGTCCCTGCTCTCAGTGTTTCGAAGTGGAGCTGTTTGCTAAGGAAATTTAGAGGCAGGTATCTGCTAGCTAGGTACATCTCTGAATTAAAACTCTCATCTGAAAAGCAACGTGGTTGCTGCATTTCATTAATTTGTGTTACTAAATGTCACTTCTACTTAGGAACAGAATCATTAGATACCGTCTGGCATTTTCTCCCCCTTGTTGAAATACACTTTAGCCCTTGTCCAGCTCTCCACCCAGAAACAGCAGAAAGATGCTTGTTTCAGAGCTTCCTCCATCCTGATGGCTTGATCTCTGTAAATAAGGACTTGGATGTTGTGTTTACTACTTCACATGAACACTTAGCAGAAGATAAATACAAGAACACAATGAAAATATCTCCCACGTCTGCAGTCTCGTCCCTCTGCCCCTGCTTCTGTGGCCAAGAGCCCTGTCTGAGGAGGCACGTCCTCCTGTCTCGTCAGCTACCCTTGTCCTGCTGCCGCAGGCTGCCCAACACATCACCTGTGGCCAATAGCCTTCAACCATCCCACCGCAGTCTCTGTTTTATGCTTGGTGCCTGTTCTGGGGCTGCTCAAGCATGAGAGAAAGCGTATCTGCAAAGAGAACCGTAGGCAGATATGTGGGTGGGTTCCAATACACACCTTGTCCTGGCTTATGTGGAGAGTATTGACACAGGGGTGGGTATTGCCTCTTTGGGTTCCCTTTGTGTCATCCACATCTCAGTTTACCTGGTTGTCCTTCCTGACTCTACAGAGTTAACAGCAAACCAGGTGGTCCACCCTCTTTGGCTAAGGGAAGCCAAAGAGACACAATGAAGGCAGAGATAAATCATCCCACAGCAGACATGAAGGGAAAGCAGCAGGCACTCATAGGTAGGGAAGAGGCGACCTGACCAGCTCCAGCCTGCCCAACAGGTTGCTGTGTCCTGGCCCTCATCTCAGATCAAAGGGACTACAAAGCTCCAGATGCCTCCGCAGGCAGGGAAGAGCAGGATGGGCAGGAGTGGCTGCAGACACATCAGCCCCATGCAGGCATGGTGTCCATCCCTGTCATCTCCCAGTAGAGAGCACAAAAAACAACAGTGCCCTCACTAAGTGCCCTGCCAACCTATCTCTGAGACCCTGCATCACCCCCTGGGCATGGGAGAGGGTCAACAGCCAAAACTGTAAAGCCTGTCCAATCATTTATTACAGGTGATAGAGGAGAAGAAGTGCTATAGATCAGAGTTAGGTAATGAATATGTTATCTTCTCCTTTGAGGAACAGGAGAAAGTGGATGGTATGAGGTGGAATTGGCTGAGATGCAACGGAAAATAGGCAAGCTTAATTCTTCTAGGGTGCTGCAGGGACTAACAGTATCTCATTGATTTTGAACTGAAACTCATCCTTAATTTCAACAGGTAGTTTGAATTTTGCTTCAAAACAGATATTACATTATCTTACCCTATAAATTAACTTGCTCTCTCTGCTTTTATTTTAGCACTTTCTCTGCCCCAAAAAGCGCACATTTCATGGATGAGAAAAAAAACCAAAACAGATTGAAAGAAGCAAGCTTTTCAATGCAGAAAGAGGAGGGAGGAGAAAGAGAAGATCATATGGCCCAGATACTATAGCTGCTTATTGTATGACATGCAGAGACAGGATTTTGTGCTCTGCTGTCGTGCTTGAGTAACACAAGGACATTTGTTAATAAGAGCCCATCACATTTGAAAGACCTAGTCAGCCCTTGATAAATAATAATAAAAAAATCTTCTCCAATTTAAAACTAAGAAGCACAGTAAAAATAAAATGTTTGCTTATTTGAGCAAATACTGAGATGAAAAAATGTTATACATTAATATAAAAATAAGGGGTAAATTATCTTTACTCCAGCCATTACAAACAGACTACTCAGTATTTCTTTTAGCACCTGCTAACAGCTTTTCAGAATTCCCTTCTAACATCTGAAACATATATACCATTGCACAATATTTACATTTCAAACAAAAATGAAAAGCTTCCTGCTCTCAAAAATAGTTGTTTCTGATAAAGCCACTTAAAATAATAATCTACCTCTTGATCTTAAACTCGCCAACAGCATCACTTCACCACTTATTACACACATAAAAGAACAAGCAGTCTGTAAAGAGAAGGATCCAAAAGGCAGGAAATTTAGTAATTAAAGACTGCATCAAAATACACCTAAACCTCCATCACTTACAGCAAACATTGGCCTGTAATTAGCCGCATTCCTGTAGCAGTATAGTACAAAGCATTTTACAGGGAGAGGAAGAGAAAGCTACTGCCCCAAATTCAGCCAGCTGCAGCTAATTCAAGGGCAGTAGCCAACATCTCCATCACATTTGCCACCTGGGTCACATTAAAGAAATTGGCATGGAGTGAACAGGGAAGGTGCATGTGACCTCCTGGCCTGGGACACTTGACTCTTGCTTGTATGCATGACTTTCCCAGCATGCTGCTGGCTGGGAGAAAGGATGTGGTCATTTCCCCAAAGCAGTGGAATTACCTTGGGAGCAGCCCTTGGGTTTGTGAAACAGGAGAAATACAGGCTCTGACACATGGTCAGCGCTAAAACTGCTTGTTTGGACATCACCTTTGGAGATGACTCATCTCACCTGTAAGTCTCTCTTGTCAGAGTGGCCCACAAGAAGATTTTTCAAGTCAAAAGCCATATCTGAATTTGCAGTCTTGTTCTGGTGGGACAGCCCACAATTAAATACTAGTGAAGTATTAAAGCTAATAAATGAGCCAAATACTGACCCATGCCCATGCTGTCATTACTTCCCCTCCTTCAGCAAGATAAGCAGTCTGTGAAGCTGCTGGAGTTTCTTCATTCCTGTCTGAAGGACTTTCCACCCTCAGGTGACATCGAGCACCTTCTCAACAGAGCTACTCCATGTTCCTGACATGGAGGAAGCCCACCCGAACAGCCACTGGGTCCAGCACAGGCTGCCTGGCCACTTGCCTCTCTTTGCCCAAGATGGAAGCAAGTGGTATAGCTCTGCATTTTCCTGATTTTATTCCTGTGGCTCTGCCATCCTTGCTCTGTATACAGTTTACAGCTATTGGAGAACCTGGAATATTTCAAACTCTGCTTGATAAGTGTTTCCAGTCATAATTGTGACTTCAACAGTTCTGGGCCCAAACCTCCCTGCTATGACTTTACTAAGAGGAATGGACTGACCTTATTCATCTTATAAAGGGAATCACATTGACCTCATGTGGCTTTACTGTTGTAAGAGTATCCATAGGACTGGGCTCTTTCATCAGACACTGAGGTTTGCGTATATGGTTACTCTGTAGTACTAGCAAGTGCATTTCATTCCCCAGTCTCTCTTCATCTGCCAATATGCTACAAGAGCAGAGTGTTGTGGAAAATCACTTCATCAGGAAGGAATCAAATGCCATTGCAAAATTTTCCTTAGAGTAATCCCATAATCTGGCAGTTCTTTGAAGAAGTCGTGCATCTGTAATGTGCAGACGTCTTATTGCTGGGGAACAAAGCTCGCCTGTAATGACTACTCGATGTTAAATTTAAGCTTAAGCAAGACTGCTGTAACTGTTGCTTCTGCGCAACACTGCCTTCACATTTAGATTTCAAACGATTATAATATTAAATTGTTTAAAAATAGCATTTATTGTTTTCAAAAATAATACTGCCATTCTCAGATTTTGAACTGCTGCAGACTATGCTTTGTCTCCTGAGAGTTCATCATCTTTTCCATCACAGACCCTGTTGAGAAGCATATGGCATGGGTTTTAACATCTTCAGCCAGCTGAAATGGCAAGTGAGGTGAAATTTCAACTCTGACAAGTATTGGATGCTTATTTCTGTAAAGTTAAGTCCATTAAGATGGTTTTGGTAGGGGTGTCAGCAAACCTCATATGTTACTCATTCCTGAAATATTTTGAAATCTCCCCCAGGTTTCTGATGGCCCAAATGTTTCAAGGCAGTGGATAACTCACAGGGGCACAGTGACATATAAGAGAAAATGTATGTCACCCAATCTCCTTTGCAGCCCCACCACATCGTAGTTTGAAATAAGGGAGAAAAGCAGGATTGATGGACTTGTGATCTCCTGCACCTCTTGAGAAGGAAGGAAAGGCAGTAGAGAGAAGAGTTATCATCTTCCTCTTCCTCCTACCCAACATGAAAACCAATGGGGAAGGGGAGGCTGATTTCCTAAAGCATGCAAGAGAGAGAATGATACTTAAAGCTTGTCTGTATGTAACTGGATTTGCCAACATGGCTTTAACCAGTATGGCTATTTCTGTACACGTGAAAGCACAAACCTAATTTAGACAAGTGAATAAAATTTCCTTGTTGGTATAGCTTAGATCAGTTCTCAGAATAGAATAAAGGACTTAGGCCAATATAAATGCATATCATTAGGATTTTTTGCTGTTACGGCTATAACAAATTGGGTTGTGTTTTCTTTTCCACATTCATCAATGACATTATTATGCCAGCAATGCTTTTAAGAGCAAGCTTTACTTAGGCAGGTCTTGCGTGAGTCTGTCAAACAGCCCCTAGCAAAAGCAAACAAGCTCTCACTAGTCAGATGCGTAGGCAGACCCAAAACAAGAAGAGAACTGGGTAACTATAATATACATCGGGCTCCACTAAACGATAGCATGAAATAGATTTAGGTCACCTGACGTTCAGGATGTCAGATACTCAGGAAGATGGAAAAACTCAGGGCTGTGTCAACTGTGGTGAAAAGCAGCTAAGCAGCATGCCTGTAAGTTAAAAATTCTCTAGAGTCTCAAAAATGCATGTGTCAAACACTTATCGTTTAGTAGTCCAAGTCTTGAGTAATAAATGATTTCCATTCTTTGAAGCACTTTCCTGGCATTCAACTGAAATCAAATGCAAATTGTAGGATCCATTTTTCTGGTGCAGAAAAATCCACTTTCTTGTTGTCTTCCACTACACAGCTCCCAGCACTGCTCTGCAACAGGATAGGTCTTCATGAGTGGAGAGCTAGGGCTGTTTGGATAAGACCAGGTTAAAATTCACTTTTCTGAGTCAAATCCAGTTCTGTCAAAGGACCCTCCATCATCACTGACATTAAAAAGAAAAGTGATTCTCCCCCCAAACTGGCACCTGAGTACAGCTGGACGATAAGTATAGTAACTTTACAAAATTGTATTTTCTGTTCTCTGACACACCGTTCCTCTTCAGGCCATTTCACTAAACCAAGTCACTCTGCTGGAGACCATAATCTAGATTTCATCCCCTCCTGATTTAACAAAGTCCTTTGTAGTGTTACCACTGCGAAGATCTTTGGGCAGAATAGCTGGAACCTGCTATCTCTATTCTGGGAAGTTATGCCCTATTCATTCTTACAGGCAGTTTTGTTGCTCCACTTTAGGTAGTCTGCAAACATTCATCTGATCAGCCATTTCCAATCTCTCCTAGTACCTTTAGGGAATGTAGTGTGCAAACCTTGGCTCTATTTTGTGTTCTTTTAACATATTGCTTGCATGCTACCAGTGAGGACACGTGTCTCAAGAGAAACCAGCCATGAGTAGAATGAGTGACGCCAAATATGCAAGTTACTTCAGTAGCTCTAAGCTCAGATCAGGTTCACGCTGGCTGCAGGCCACATACAATTGTGCTTGGCCCCACAGTGGAGAAGGTTTTGATCGGGCTATGGCCCAGCTGCATCCCTAGAGCCCGAGGGCAATGCCAGTACCTGCAGCTGGGCAAGGGAATCCTGGCTAGAGAGGCTGCTTTGCAAAACCCTAAAGCACCGCTGGCACCAAGATGATGTCACGAGCTTGCTTTAAATGAACTGATGTTGCCAACATCTTCATCTTCTCCTTCAAGTCTTTACATGTCCCTCTCAATATTAGAAAGTGAAATTTCCATACTGCTGTAAGCAACCCAGAGACTGTTGCAAGTGCTCACATACCTGTCAAACTTCCAACACTCTGTCAGTGTTGTTCATGAACTTTCATCCAGAAACTTTCAAGCGCCCGTGTCCCAGTAAGAAAGCCCATCTGCAAAGTCCCCCTCCTGCCCTCCCAGAACCAGGGGTATCTTCAGCAGGTCAGTGTCACTCTGTCTCCTTCTCCTCTTTCTCTGCAGTTCACCCCAAAGGTAGGAACTCTCTCATTCATTCCTTGCAGTTAAAGCAGCCACGTAGTGCTGAGAACATCTGTGGCACAGTCTTAAATAATATCAACCTCCTGATTTTTAAAGTCAGACCGAGAGCAATCTAATTTAAAACCTGGAATAAAGTTATAAGTCTATGAGTTAGCGTCACCAAAGCCAATGTCCTTCTGTGGGTAATATGCATTACTTCAGACTGAGCTTTGGAAACAGACTTATACGAATTCTTGTTCCTATGCAAATAGAAGCATTAGCTCTGAATTGCTTGGCTTTTGCTTATATCAGATTCAAAATTATTTTATGCAGGATTTTAACATTTATATTCTTTAATGCCTCTGACCTTCTTGTCTGCCAGGCAGCTGTTTAGAGTCCCCTTGGATCTGCTCCAGATGGAGCTGAATTCAGATGTCACTCTGGGGGCTCTCCTTTCTAACATCAACAATTATTCCTTTAAAAATGCAAATAAATATAACTATAAATTAAAAGAATCAAGAAGAAATACATGTGGGGTTTTATTGCTTTTTGTTTGTTTGTGGTTTTTTTGTGTTTGTTTTTTTTTTTAATTCATCAAAGGCAGCTGAGTCCCTCTAGCGCTTCTGTGTTGTGCTCTGCACTTGTTCCAGTAGAATAATGAGAAACTGAAAACATCAGTCTTCATTACTTTAGCATATCCCTAAATGTGTGTATCGGTTAACTGGGAGAGGAAAAGGGGATGGACATTACACTGCATTTGAATCACTTCTAAATTTGCCCAAGCCTGATTGTGAAATCTGATTTCTCACATATGTTTCAAAAGTTTCCACAGTTAAGACTGCC
>WEIS01007919.1:6754-19016 GCA_013389965.1 Todus mexicanus | reverse complement strand
GTACCATTATGAGAAAGAGGGGGGAAGCACCTCCTTGATTCCGCGCTTCCTTTGCTACTCCGGTTATTTTACCTCTATTAAAGGAAGAGGAGAGGGATTCGAGGCTTCTGATGTGAGAGCGGTGCGTTGTTTCTTTTAGTTTGCCTGTTTTGTGGGTATTATTCCTCCCTTTCCCCCCCCGCGGCCGGGCCCCGAGTGGTTCGCGCCATCCCCCAGAACCCCCCGCGCGGCGCGCGCCGTCCCCCTTTGCCCGGTGGCGGCCGAGCCGAGCGGACGGGCCTGAGGCCGGGCCCGGGCCCAGCGCCCCCGGTGAGTTCAGAACCCCACACAGACCCCTCAGCATCGCTAAGGGCACCCCCCGGGCTCTGTAACCTCCATTTTCCCCTCCTCACAACCTTGAGGAGGGAGCCCCTCGTGAGCTCTGGGGTGTTTCCCGCCCAAGGAGGGGGGCTCCTCTGCATCTCTGGGGTCCTTTTCTCCTCTCACAGCCCTGAAAAAGGGAGTTTGGGCCCCTCCCCGCCTGTTGTCTTGAGGGTCCTTTGGTATTCAGGGCCAGGGAAGGTTTTCGGGGTCCCTCCTTAGCGATGAGGCCTCTTCTCTCGTGGGGTGGGGTCCCCTCTTTCTATTTGGGGTCCCCTCTTTCTATTTGGGGTCCCCTCTTTCTATTTGGGGTCCCCTCTTTCTATTTGGGGTCCCCTCTTTCTATTTGGGGTCCCCTCTTTCTATTTGGGGTCCCCTCTTTCTATTTGGGGTCCCCTCTTTCTATTTGGGGTCCCCTCTTTCTATTTGGGGTCCCCTCTTTCTATTTGGGGTCCCCTCTTTCTATTTGGGGTCCCCTCTTTCTATTTGGGGTCCCCTCTTTCTATTTGGGGTCCCCTCTTTCTATTTGGGGTCCCCTCTTTCTATTTGGGGTCCCCTCTTTCTATTTGGGGTCCCCTCTTTCTATTTGGGGTCCCCTCTTTCTATTTGGGGTCCCCTCTTTCTATTTGGGGTCCCCTCTTTCTATTTGGGGTCCCCTCTTTCTATTTGGGGTCCCCTCTTTCTATTTGGGGTCCCCTCTTTCTATTTGGGGTCCCCTCTTTCTATTTGGGGTCCCCTCTTTCTATTTGGGGTCCCCTCTTTCTATTTGGGGTCCCCTCTTTCTATTTGGGGTCCCCTCTTTCTATTTGGGGTCCCCTCTTTCTATTTGGGAGTCCTCTCTTTCTATTTGGGAGTCCTCTCTTTCTATTTGGGAGTCCCCTCGTTCTATTTTGGGGTCTCCTCTTTATACTTGGGAGCCCCTCATTCTATCTGGGGGTTCCTTTGTTCTATTGGGGGGTCCCCTTGTTCCATCTGGGAGCCCCTTTCCTTGTCCCAGCGTTAGGGGAGGGAGCTTGTGAGGTTCCCATATTATTTTCTTTGCCTTGGTTGTTGAGGGGAGGGGGGAATGGATCCCCTCGTTATTTATGGGTTCTCTTAATTGAGGTATTTTTCCCCTCCCCGTTATTTGTGGGGTCCGTTCTCTCCTGAGGGGGAGGCTTTAGAGTGCCCTTGATTTGGGGGATTCCTTTTTGCCCCTCTCAAAAGTCCCAGGGAATAGTGAGGTGACACATCCCTGTAACCTCTTGGGTCCTTTTCCTCGTACTAGATCTGGGAAGGGGGTTTTGGGAGGCCCCTCTCATTCCCTGTGAGGTCTCTTCTCTCCTCACACCCCCAAAAAAAGGAGGGTTTTGGGGTCTCCTTGTTATCTGAGGTGGGGTTTAGGGTTCTCCCAGCTTCGTGGGGTCGTTTCCCCTCGGCAGATTCCAGGTAAGTGGTCGCAAGACCCCTCCAAGTTCCCTACGTGAGATCTTGGTGGGCTCACACCGGAGCTTTCCTTAAACCCCGGCGCTTTTTAGGGTGGGGGAAGAAGTCCCTTCTCTTTCAGGGTGCTGATGTTGAGGCTCCCATTTCTACTTTTCTCCCCCCGTTCCTCATCTTGGCAAGAGTTTCTTGTCGAGTCACCTGCAGCAAAGGGAAAAGTCGTGGCGCAGAGCAGCTGGCGGCCGCGTGGAGCCGGAGCCGTGGCCTCATTCAGCTCGACGTGGCCTCGTCCAGCTCGTCGCCCAGCGCCTTTTGCCGCCCCTCTCCTCTCGGTGTGAGCCCCCCGAGGCTCCCCTCTCTCTTTGTAGGTGCCCCCGAGCTCAGTTCCCCTCACCCAACGTTTCCCAACCCCTCCGTAACCTTGCCGGTGTCTCCTCCAGCCCATCCTCCTCTCTCCCCTCTCTCCGTATCTGTTTCACGACTCTATTTGGGGAGCGGGAGGAGTCGGCTTGTGCCAGAGCTGCTCTCCGGGGAGCTTTGGAAGCGTTTCAGCGCTCGCTGAAGTCGCTGAGGCCGCTGCCAGGGCTGCGATTCTTCCCCTCCCGCTGCCACATATGGATTTGTTCTCCCGCGTCTGGGTCGGCGAGGGTTTGGGATTGATCGTAGCCCCAACGTTGGCGATGCCGCTGCGGACGAAACGGCTCCGCTCGGCCGCGGGGCTGTGAATTCTCTCCTCTCCTTTTCTAGGCGCGCTCTCTTTTTCTCCCTGACCTTGCAGGTAGGACTCTGTTCTTCACTGACGCTGTTGATTTTCCAGCTCCTTCGCTCTTCCCTCACCAAGGTGATTTCTTTCCCCCTCCTGATTTCTCACCTTGAGGATTTCTTGCCTCTTGCAGCGGAGAATCGCTGGGTTTAGGTGATGGAGGTGGCGAGTCCTCCTTGTCTCGCCCTCTCTTGAGTGCTCAGGAGTTGAGGGAGAGAGAATTTACGGAGTTAAGGCAGCACCGGAGCGACGTTCTGCCAACCTTAATGTATTTTTTGGTCGCCTCTTTGTGGAAGAGAGGAAACTTTTCACGAGGGGGAAGCTTTTCTGAGAAGCTTTTCGGAGAGAGAAGCATTTCTCGAGTGTGACGTAGCCCAGGTGCCGCTCTGAGGCTGCAGAAGGGAACAAACTGGTTCCTCTGGACCTTCTCTCTCCTCTCTGACCCCTTTCTGGGGCTTGGTTTTTCGTGTGTGTTTATTTTTCTGGCAAAAATGAGATCGCGTTGCCCTTAAAAATCATGTTGCCCGTTCTTGATGCCTTTGAAGAGAGGAGTTGTGAACCACGGCTGTGATTTTTGGGGAAAGCAGCTGGAAATCACTTGTCAGACGAGGTTTGCTGCTCTCGCTCAGCTCTAAGACTCTTCTTGAGCCCGTTGGGAATATTTTAAGCCACGCCAAACCGTCCAGCGGCTCCTGAGAGAGTCGTGGCGCCGCTGGACTCGTTGGGAAGTGACAGGTCACGCTCCGAGAGCTTGTGACAAAATTCTAACCTCATTTTTTTTCCCCCCTAGAACCTCCCCACGTTTCTTTCACAACCCCTCTGAACTCAAGAGAACCGCGACTTCCTCACGGACGGAAGAGCGGCTCTTGGGAAACCCGTCAACGGGGAGGAATTAACTTCTCCTTACGTCGGGCTCCAGCTTTAGGCTGACGTAACTCTTTTGTTTGCCTCTTTGAAAGAGCCTGGCTGGATTTCGGGGGATAACGCGGCCGACTGGCCCCGCTCCGAAGCTTCGTTCGGATTCGCGCCGCCACAATAGGGACCTTTCCGCCGGCGATTTGGAGCTCGGCGCGTTTCCCCCCGGCGCTGGAAGCTCAAAACCGGATTTAATCCGGAGGCACCAGCAAAGCTCTGAAGCTCCAGCTCTGCTAAAAAAGCTCTTTCAGGCTTCACGTTCCTCAGGCAGCAGGTGGAGGAGGTTTCAGGGGTGGGTTGAGGTGGAGAACCGAGCGTTTTCACGTCGCTTCGCTTCGTTTTAAGCCCAGCCCGATGATTCTTTAACTCATCTCCGAGTTCTGCTCCGATTTCTGCCGCTTCTTAAAACCGTAACGTGGTTTAAGTCCGTTTCAATTCCTTCCAGAACCTCTGAGGAGGTGGATTTGTCCCTCCTGGCAGGTAAAGCTGCTTTGCTCCTCGCTCGCTGATTTAGCAGAGGTGGCTGAGGGAGCTTTGTGAGCCCTTGAGCAGGATTTATGTCTCTGTCCCCCATGGAAATTTGTCCGTGCTCTGCTCTGGTGTTAATGGTCTGCGGCATCTCCTCAGGTCGCCTGCGATGGGTTGTGTGATTAAAAGCCTCGCCTGTGCTTTTTCTCCCCGGATTCTTCTGGGAAAACTCAGGAACAAAGAGTGGAAAGAACCTTTTTTTTCTATTCCCCCCACATTTTTGCTTGCGTTTGTAAAGTGCTTCAATGTGAAGTTGGTCTTTATGATAATTAAACCTGAGATGTGGAAGCGAAGAAGAGCTGCAGGGATCTCGGACTCATTTTGAGATGGTGATATTATAGAATCAGAGAAATCATTGAATCCTTGGGGTTGGAAAAGTCCTTGGACATCATGGAGAGCAACCACTCCCCCAGCACTGCCAGGGCACCACTGCCCCGTGCCCCTCAGCACCACATCTCCACGGCTTGGAAACCCCTCCAGGGATCAGGGGGACTCCACCCCTGCCCTGGGCAGCCTGGGACACGCCTGGGGAACCCTTGCCATGAAGAAATTCTTCCTCGGGTCC
Organism: Todus mexicanus; assembly: GCA_013389965.1. Lineage (NCBI taxonomy): Eukaryota > Metazoa > Chordata > Aves > Coraciiformes > Todidae > Todus > Todus mexicanus. Next base: position 14,463 of record WEIS01007919.1, on the reverse strand, counting down.
AATCTGAACCTCCCCTGGGGCAATTTGAGGCTGGTTCCTCTTGTCCCATCACTTGGGAGAAAAGATTTCACACACCCCTGGCTCCAAGCTCCTGAATTTGAGGGAGTTGTGGAGAGCCAGAAGGTCTCCCCTGAGCCTCCTTTGCTCCAGGCTCAACACCCCCAGGTCCCTCAGCCGCTCCTCCCCAGCCTCCTGCTCTAGCCCCTTGCCCAGCTCCGTTGCCCTTCTCTGGCCACGCTCCAGCCCCTCCAGGTCCTGCTGGGAGGGAGGGGCCCAAAGCTGAGCCCAGGATTCCAGGGGCGGCCTCCCCAGTGCCCAGGATTTGCAGGGGGTTGTTGTGACCCGAGGGCAGGACTCGGCCCTTGGCCTGGTTGATCCTCATCCCTTTGACCTCGGCCCATCCATCCAACCTGTCCTGGTCCTTCTGAAGAGCCTCGTACCCTCGAGCAGATCAACCCTCCTGCTTTACTTGGTGACAGAAGAAACGTGTTCTATGTAGGGGGGGGAGTTTACAGGATAATCCATTTGACTGCCGCATTTCTAGGCCTGGCAACTTACTCTTGACTTTCTCTTTTTTATTCCTTAACGCTGTCGTAGGAGCTAAAAAAGTAAGTATTTAATTTTAATAATCCTCCTAGGGTAGTTTTTTTTTGCACGTGCTGGAAAATCAGGACAGTCGAGGGTTGATATTGGGGTAAGACCAGTTGAAGTACCTCCAAATAATCCGATGCTAGGCAGGGAATCACCGAATTTGCTGATCTTCCACTGGAAATAAGCGTAACTTCACGGGTTTATTTATTAAACTTGCTTCTGTTTCTTAGAGTCGAGAGGGATCTGTGATTTGAAGGAGCCTCCTGAGGATGGGAATCCCCCAAACGCCTCTCCCGGGGGGGTGCTTGAAGCCGTTCGCTTCACGACTTGAGCAAAATCACCTCTAATTAAAAAAACCCAACCACCTAACCCCCCAATTTCACAGGTTTTTTCACCCGGTGCTCACTTTTTATATGAAATATTAACCGTGAGTTTAATCTTTAATGCAAATTAAATATTTAGAGGTGCAGCAGTTGAGTCCCGGCCGGGTTTCTCCTTACACCTCCTCGAGATGATTCCTTGAAGTAGCTCGAGGTGTAACCTCTGAGTAGAACACCCCCTACGTGGGGTCAACGACGTTTTCTCCCCTCGGGATCCTTTTCCCAATCGTTTTTATCACTGAATTTTATTTGCTGACCTTCTCCGGTTGTTCTCTGCGACCTTTTCTTTGATCCTGGATAAATTTGCTGCTGTAAAACTCGCAGCTGTTGGGAGCTAGAGCGAGATTCAGTTCTTTTTTCCTCTAGTAAAGTACGACCAGGGCAGGAAAACACAAAAGCAGGGGCGATATTTTTTGTTTCAATAGGAGGGTTTTGGGTTTTTTTTTAATATAAGTCAAATTACGAGATCTGCAGCTCATGGTCAACTTTAAATTGCCAATAAATTGGGGGTTTAAACCCAGAGTCATAGTTTTTCAGTCAGCTCCCTCTGCTGGCGTCACGGCAGCAAAACATAAAGAGGCAGGAGCAGTGACCTCTAAAGATGTTCGAGAATTGCGATGTCTCCGTGGTTGTATTGGGAGGTCTTTGTGGTTTTACTGGGACGGCTTTGTGGTTTTACTGGGGCGTCTCCCTGGTTTTATCGGGACGTCTCCCTGGGATGTCTCCGTGCTTTTACTGGGACGTCTCCCCCCGGTTTTACTGGGACTCCCCAGGTTTTCTTGGGACGTGTCCTCACTTTTATCAGGACATCTTCCTGGTTTTTCAGTCTGTCTTCTCAAATCACTGCCTAGTTGAGACTCCTTAACAAATAATTAATCTCCTAATTTGGAAGAATTTTTTTTTTTTATGTTATCAGGGAGTTGGACAAAACCTCATTGCTTTTTTTTTCCCTGCTGGTTGTCTTCAGGAAGGTGATTTGAAGTGTCTTCAGCCAGTGCCTTTATTTTTAGATAATACCGTGCAGGAAACTTGTCAGAACACGAGTGGGACGATGTTTGCAGCGATGGGGACAGACTTTGGAGCAGGGCCTGTGGGGACAGGACAAGGGGGATGGGTTGGAACTGCCAGAGGGAGATTGAGAGTGGAGAGAAGGGAGAAGTTGTTGGTGCTGAGGGTGGGGAGAGCCTGGCCCAGGTTGCCCCGAGAGGTGGTGGCTGCCCCATCCCTGTCCCCATTGCAGGGGAGGTTGTTGGGGGCTCTGAGCAACCTGCTCTGGTTGAGGATGTTCCTGCTCCCTGCAGGGGGGTTGGACTCGATGACCTCTAAAGGTCCCTTCAACCCAAACCCTTCTCTGATCCTCAGTATTTTCAGAGGAAGGTTATTTTATTTCGTCTTCGAAGACCAGATGTGTTTAGGCAGTTGAATTCCTTGGTGTTCATTTTTTTCACCATGAACCAAACGCTGAAGCGCTTTGCCCGCAGCTGCTGATGCTCTCGTGTTAAATCCCTCGAGTCCGGTGCATGCCCTTGCTCTCTTTTTGCTGCCAACTACATTCTTGTGCTTATCTCTTAATGCTGCCGCTCTTTGGAGGATGAGGACGAGGAAACCTCCCTGCCCCGTAGAAAAAGCGTGGGCGGACAAGCAGCAGCACGACGAAGCCGAGAGGCTCCGTTCCCAACGAGAAGCGACGCTGGCGGCCGCCGAGGAGAACCAGGAGGTCGAGGCCGTCAACGGGCTCTGCAACGACGACTCCGGGGAGAGCGAATTCAAGGGAGAGCTGAAGAAAGGCAGGAACGGCAAGAAACAGAGGAAACGCAAGCGCTCGCCCAAACCCAAGCTCTCCTCCGCCGCCGCCTCCAAGTTAGACTCGGTGCTGAGCGGCTTGTCCGCCGACCGCGTGTGGTTCGACAAACCCTTGTACGACCGCGCCGAGAACGCCTACAGGAAGAAATTGGCCGATTCTCAGATCCAAGAGGCAGCGGAGACGGCGCAAACCGCCGAGCGATCCCCTGCGGCGCCCGGGTCGAAAGCTGCCCAAGATGTTCCGAAGGCCAGGCCGGTCTCGGCAGCCCTGCCCTGCTCCCACGGTTGCCTGGCTGCCTGTCACCACGTCGTTCAGGGTGTCTGGGTCAACAAGTTTGACTTTGATAAGGCCGAGGAGGCGTTTATTGAGAGATCTCCTTTCTTCCTCCCTCCGAACGTCCTGGCCATCCCCTCGGCGCGCTCGAACGCCGCCCACCTGGGGCTGAGAACGCCGGACGAGGGCTACGTCACAGCCCTGCCGACTCCCGCCACGCCGAGCTTGGCTCCCGACGCCGCTGCCGGTTCCGCCGCTTCCTTCGTTCCCGCGTCGCCGGGCTCCCCGCACCAGACGGTGAACGGGAAGCCGCAGCTCGCCACCTTGGAGGCTTTGGTGTCCGAGGTGTGGTTGGAGAAACCCCTTTACGACGACGCCGAGAAGAGCTTCTACGAGAACATGTTCGACGGCAACCCGGCGGCCAAAGCCAGGCAGCAACCCCGAGCGGTGAAGAACCACCCCGAGGCCGGGAAGAACCTCGGCGCCGGGAACGTCGAACGCGTGGAGGTCGCCGCCGCCGCCCATCAACCTCCGCCCGCCTCCTTTTTCCTGCACGAGGACAGCGAAACCGTGTGGCTTAATAAGCCGCTGTACGACCGCGCCGAGTCGCGATACTACGCCGCCGAGGCTCTGAAGATGATAGCCGGAGCGGGAGAGCGCGTGGTGGGGACGCAGGAACCCGCAGTAGGAAACCCCTCCCGACCGGCTCCGAGCGTCTCCGCGCCGCAGACGAAGTAGGAGAAGTTTATTCTTCTAAAAACATAAAAAAAACCCCAAAACCAAACAACCCACCCCGGGTCAGGATTGAGATGACGGAATTTACACGGGTGGAAAGACGAGGGCGGCGTTTGTGCTGCTCCTGAGCCGGGGCAGGGTCGCTGGGAGAAGCTTCTTCTCCTGGTGGGATTTGGGGTGTGCCACGTTTTCAAGTCAGGGCTGGAAAGTGAGCTACGGTTTGAGCTCCTCTTCACACTGAAGAGGAACATCCCGTTTTCTGTGTCCTTAGATACCAAAGTGAGATGTTGGACGGAGTAACCGCGTAGCTCGAAGCCTGCTGAGGTGGCGGTAGATGGCAGAAGTTGGTCTTTTTGATAAAATGGTGGTTATTTGTTGCATATTTCTGTTAAAAACACCCCAAAAAAGTCCTTCCCCGAGAAGCTCTTACCCCCTCCTCCCAGTTCCGCAGGGCGCACGGGCCACTCGTCGAGCTCCGCGCGAGAGGCGGCTCCGTTTGAACGTCGCTCCCGGCATCTGGCTTGGAGATGCTGGAGAAACACAACCGAGGCTGGAGATGGCGTTGCTGGTTCGTTAGATCCTTCGGTGTGGAAGCTGCAGTTCATTTTCCCCCCAAACCTGGTTGGATTTGAGGCGACGTTGACGCCTCTGAGCCTTGGGTTGGTGAGGATTTGTTGGAAAAGGTGGGGGAGATCTTTCCCCAGAGGATTCCAGACAAGCTTTTAGCTCGTACCTTTCGCTTTGTCCTGTTTGGAATCATTTCCTCTGGAGCTGGGCAAAACTTTAGGTATTTGGTCACCCTTCCCTGGCAAAGTCCTCGTGTCATCCTCAAACACTGCTCAAGTTTGTCCTGAACTGGGATTCTCTTAATGATACTGGTCGGCAGCTCCGGCAGGGTTGAGTGCTGGGAATGGCTTTGGCGTGCAGGACCTGTCTGCTGGCCTCTGGTGTCTTGTAGAGGAGATGGTGCTTGAGCCAACTCCTCTGTTGGCTCCCGTGGAAGCGTTTTCTGGGAAGGGAAGGGTTTGAGGGTTGCCTTAAGTCTCTTCTCTCCGCCTTGTGTGGTGGAACCCGGCGCTGGTTTGGTCGGGACGCTCTCCCCGCCTCCTCAAACCGACGTTGGCTCTGTGTCGGCGTCGCTTGTCTCCTCTTCTCATCTCAAGGCCTTTGAGTTTAGAAATCAAACCGCCTTTGGAAGCTGCCGCGCTGGAGAAACCCAACGCGGAGCATTTCACGGGGCGGTTTGCGCCGCCCCTCTGTGCGGTGACGCACATCCCGGCCCCGGCGAGCGTCGCCTTGAACGATTTGAGCTTCCAAACGGCTGCAGCAGCTTCCCAAAGGGTGCGCGGGCAGTTTGAGCAGTGGCGCCGTTGTAAACCGGGCGCGTGTCTGGCTTCCCAGAGGCACCGTCTTTCTTCGCGGGGTCTAAGACGAGCTAGAAAATCCCGCTCCGGGAGCGGTTTTGAGGAGGAAAGTCCAGATTGGCCGATTTATTCGCTCCCCGCTTGATGTCGGATCGCTAAATGCAGGTCAGGCCGGGCAGATGGGCGGGTGATTAGACTGTCCTGCTTTCTTAAGAGGATCCTCTTGACTTAAAGCTTTCCACCGGCCGGGGAAACCGAGCAGAGAGCAGCCGGCGCAGCTCTGGGGAGGGAGAGGACGCTCCGCCGAGCTCCTTCTAAGCTGCAAACCTTCGAGGAACTCACTTTGGGTGTCGGGTCGGGGTGGTTTTTTTCTCTTTTTCCTCTCCCCACAGAAAAATGGCAGTCGACTACTTCGTGCACGAGAAGATCTGGTTCGAGAAGTACAAGTACGACGATGCCGAGAGGAGATACTACGAGCAGATGAACGGGCCGGTCGGCGGCGGCTCTTCGCGCCAACAGGTAACGCTCGTTCTCCGGCGGGGTTTTAATAGGAGGGCTGGAGAAATAGAGCTAGGACAGAGCAGGTGGAAGGACACGATCCACCCACACGTGCCTTTTGGGGTCATTTCCACTCTGCTGCTTCATCCAAGCATGAGAGTCTTGGTGTGGGTGAGCCTTGGCAAGCTCTCGAAGCCTTCCCCTGGTTAGGACCCTTTTCTAAGCCCGGCTTCTGTGGCCTGGGAGGAATTTCTCCTGTGTCCTGGGAGATCGGACGCCCCCGCAACAAGTTCTGGGTAGCAGCAGTTAATCTTTTGAGGGCTTAGGTGTTCAGGGCAGGGTGGAAGGCACAGTTGGAGCTGAAAACTCCCAAGAGCTGCAGGTTTCTTGACTGAGCCGGGTAAAAATATTGACCTTTCCCCATCCAACCAAAGCAGATGGCGTTTTGCTGCCGTCAGCTTTCCCTGACACGGTGTTTTGAAGAGAAGCCCCCCAAAAAAACCCCCACGGGAATTAGGTTCCTCTCTTTGTTACCCCCTGAAATATCCAGGACGACTGTTGTGGGACGGGGTGGGTTGGGGGGGGGAACGGGTAGAGGGGAAACGTGGTGCTGCGAGTAGCTCGAGCTTAAATATCAGCCCCAACTCGTTGTTATTTAAAGGTCGGGCGCTATCGTAACCCTCTCGCTGCTATAGAAAGAGCCGTCAACTGCTTCCGTGTCTGGTCGGTTCTGTAGAAAGCCGCTTCTAAGAGGTTGCGGTCGCTGTCTCGCAAGCCTTGGGAGAAGCTTTTTGCTTTAACCACGAGCTTCTAGGCACCCTCTGTCTCTTCCCGCTGCCCACGCACAGCGCCGGGGGACGAATTCGAGCGCTTGAACTTAGACGCTCGAGCGCAAACCTCCCTGGGAGAACAGTTAGACTCTTTGAGGCTGCGTGAGGAGCTTCCAGCGAAGCCGATTCTGCCTCGGAAGGGTTTTCGAGCCACCCTTCTGTGGAAAAAAAAGATCCTTCTAAAACCTTCCCGCTCCCTGGAAGCGTCGTCCGCCCGAAAGCGGCCCAGGCCGCTGATCTTCCGCGCTCGCCGTGCCGCGAGGCTTTGGGGCTCGTGGGGCGGTTTCACGTCTCGGGTCTTGCAGTTTGGGGAGAGGCGAGGAGCGAACGGATCGCGGGGATTGAGGAATTCGTGCCTTAGGAAGGGAATCTTCCGATCCAGGCTGAGGCGCGGGGGTAGAGAGGACATTGTGCTGGGTCCTACCTCTCCGGTTAGAAGGTTTCAGGGAGGGTTGTCGCCTCTCGCCTCCGGAGAGCGACAGGCAGTAAAGCAAAACCGAAGCCGCTCGGCGCTAGATCCTCGCGGGAGCCCTGGCGGGTGGCCAAACCCTCCGGGGGAGCGATAAGAGAATCGAAAAGCTCTTGACTGGCTGATCTCCTGGCCTGATGTGACCGGGGATTGCGGGCGGGCGCCGCTCGATTTAGAACCAATCCTTCTTGGCAGCTGACTTTGCTGAATCATCGGGAGGAACCTGCCCTTATTCTCACCCCCTTTTTGTTGTGGGTTTGTTTTTTTTTTTCCTAACTCCCCTGACCATTTTCTGATATTTTTGGGGTTTTTTGCTATATATATTTTTTTTTAACAAAACAAAACAAAACCAAACGAAAACCTTGGTTCTTTCTGCGCTGTTTGCAGGAGAACGGAGCCAGCACGATCCTCCGCGACATTGCCAGAGCCAGGGAGAATATCCAGAAATCGCTGGCCGGAGTGAGTACCCAGAGCTCTCTCACCCGCTGGCTGCCCGCAACCATTTTTAGCTGGGACTCATCTCAACAGAACCTTCCCCCCCGCCTCCCCGTGCCTCTTCTCCTCTCCCGCCCCAAACCCACCTCTCACCACTTCATAGATTCCGCGCCTTCGGCATTTTGGAAGGTAGAGGAGAAGACAAAGGTGTGCAGCGCTTTGTACCACCAGCCAGCCCAGAGCGCCGGCACGACTCGGCCTGTAGAAAACTAACTGCATTTGCCTTCAAATTCTCCCAATTGGGCGTTTCTTTTCCCCTTTTTTTTTTTT
>WEIS01007916.1:94429-107109 GCA_013389965.1 Todus mexicanus | reverse complement strand
ACAAGCCCAAAACATGCAATTTCAGAGCTTCCAAAATGAGTGAAACATGGCAAATATTTTCAGCTGTACCCAAAATACGGGGGGAGAGGGCATACATCTCTACATTTCTTGAAATAAATGGTTTGTTTGGAAAATGCCACAGCATTTTATTTCAATGCCTCTTAAACACAACCCTTTGATTTGCTGTTTTGAAGTGGCATTTTCCACTCTAGAGAGACCTGAAATAAAAGAAAGTGTGAGAAGCAAGAGGAGTGACTAACCTCAAAACAAAACATTACATTCAAAATGCGATTTGGGTTGACCCAAAATAACATGTTGGGGGTTTTCCTCATTTCCCCCAAACAAAACAAAAAGGAAAAACAACCATTTATTTCACTTTGACCCAATCCAGTTCTTTTTCTCTCCATTTTCTAGCTCAGCCCTTGAGCTGAGGCAAGCTATTATTTTCCCAGTTTTTTCCAGAGGGCATGTTCTCTGCTTTGTGCCTCTCTGCCATGCAGCGCATGGGCAAACACAGAGCAAGCAACAAAGCCCTGCTCCTCTGGGGCAAACCAAACCCTCAGGTGCCTCATTTTTACTCCATCTTAACTTCTACATAAGAATTGAGTCAGTCTTATCCAGGCTGCCTGACTCATGAATTTCGGGAGCATCTAAAACGCTCGAAGCAGATAAAGTCTTTGCATGAGAGCATGAAGCGGGCAGGGTAGTGGGAATCTGTTTGTATTTAATCTCCTTTCAAACTCTGCCACACCTACTGTGTGGCTTTGGCAAGTCCATTTACTCCCGTGGCTCAGTTTCCCTGACTCCAGAGCTGAAATGAGCTTTATCAGTGCAGCAAGCTGCTGTGCATGCTCCTGGGTGAGCTCTCCTGAAAACGGCACGTTAGCCACTGCACCATTGTGCAGCAAAATTTCTTTCGCTCTATTTCAGCATCTACAGAATGCCAAAAGGTTTTAATGGTCTAAACCTGCCTAACACATGTGTCTCTTTTGGGATGTTACTCTGCTTGCGAAGGCAGCCAAGCCTTGAGAAAAACAGCTTCTTCCCTCCCCCTCTTTCCCCTTTTCACATATTTTTTTATTTTTTTGCATCTTCCTCCGCGGGTTTCCGGCGGTTCCTTACAGCCCCACAACAGACAGCTGCGCTCACTGTACCTGTGTGTGTGTCTGATGTTTCCTCCCCAGGAGATTTGTCTTGAAGATAAGCACAAGCTTGCGGAAATCCTGTGACACCGACCCTGGGGAAGCTCTTCATAGCGGGGATCCCAGTGACACTTTGTCCTCCTGGAGATGCCACTGACAGGTGCATCTATGCATTGTGCGCTCCCCCAAAATCTGAAGCAAAGCTTTGGGTGCCTTACACCATCTCCACAAACACACGAGGCTCCACTTCTGCTCTGTGGTTTCGCTGTGGCCAAGCATACTTTCATTTTCACGTGTCGGAGGGAACGCGGCGTCTGGGTTTCAGCCAGAGTCCTGCATTGTGGTCCTGCACGTTGCATCCTGAAGACACTGCACATGAGACACTGAGAATGATCCCTCTGCGTGGGATCAGCAGGAATTTATCCCTCAAGATCTGGGAGAGCAGGGTATAAATGCACCAAAGTTCTAAGGTGTTTAGTCGAGTGATGACTCTGAAGGGAGAAAGGAGCAGCAGATGGAGGAAGAGTTGAGGAGGATGGTGAGATGGGTCAGGCACATGTCTCCTGCATGGGAGAATCCTGTCTTCTTGGCATGGAATAAGGTTAGTTCATTGCAGATTAAGAAGAGCTTGCTGGGAGAAAAAACATATTGAGAATAAAAAAAAAATCAGGGCAAATCAGCATTTCTGAGGATGCTTGTTAGGATGCCAAGACAGATCCAAGCCTTGGATATCTGGTTGCTCTCAGTCAGAGGGAAGTGGGGTGCAGAGCCACCATGGTTTGACTGAGGTTACAGAGGAGCTCAGGGGCACCTGAGGGCAGGCAGCCAGATTTCCAAAGGAGCCACCTTAGTGCTTGACACAGCCGCCTTCTCCTTAACATCACGACAAAACTTCCCAAGACTGATTCTACAATATTCACGACAAAGACACACAAATACACACAAAAAGACAAAGCCAGGCTCTCCTATCCCTGAAGCTGGTACCATGTACAACCTATCCAACTCTTTCAGGTCCACTCCAAGCAAAGGGGTATAAGCCTGCATTTTTTCCCCTTGCTTAGAAAAGCAAAAAGTACTTCTTGGGCTTTTGTTTCAAAAATCACTAGGCTGTGACATTTTCCAGCAAAATATTTCAATCAGAGGTTTATTGTTCTATTTTTTTTAATTATTTTTGTCAGTAAGACAGGTTTAGTAGCTGGTTTCACAGGCTCATCAAGACAGTAAATCAGAATTTATAGGAAACTGGCAAGTCCAGAGTGGACATAACCCAGGTACAGAGCAAAGATTTAAGATTTATTTGAGGACATGCAAGTAAAAAGATAACAGCATTTCCTTTGGGAGGAGCAGCTCTCGTGTTCCTGCCTTCCAGTTGAAACAGAAATGTCTTCCCTCAGCAGTTTTGCATTGCAGGCAACTTGGGAGATGTAGAACAACTGGAAAAGGATGGGGAGGGGAATCCCTAGGACTCGATGACAACGTTAAGTAATTGCAGAGATTCTCCTACAGGAAACAAAAGTCAAAAGAGGAAAAGGCCAACAACACCTTCCAGTTCAAAACTCTCTGTTAGCCATTGTTCTGCAGATGAAAATGTCAAGGGAGGCAGTGTCTTCTGGTGGTGAATATTCCCCTATTTCCTCTTCCTTTGGAGCTTGGCTAGCGCAGCTGTGTCGAGCTCAGTAACCGCACAGGCAGCTGAACAACATTTACTGCAACGTCTAGACACAGGAGAACACTGCACCTCCTAAACAAGCCTGGGATACTCTCCAACCATGACTGACACTCTGGGAGAGGCATTGCCAATATCCAATACTTGAAACGGATTGCAAAACCTTCCCACCCAACAGTAAGTTACAAGTGCAGACTGCTGTCAAATAGAAGCAGAAGAGGAAGTCTCACTTCAGCTGGAGTTTGGCTGACGGAACCTATAGCTCTCTGAAGTAACCTGTTCAGCTCCTGGGAGCCATGGAGGTGGAGAACGAATTTGGCATCAATCCTATATGAACCCAGAAAGAAGGACTGTTTCTGCAGGGGTGCACAGCCTGTAGCAAAGTTTCCATAGCTGCATACCTTCAGGGAGCTATGTTAAAGGCGAGCTGCTGGTCTCACTATGGTATATATATCTCCAAAATAAAGGTACCAGCAGTACTACTCCTGGTCTATACTGCCATACTGGAGAGAAAAATGTTTCTCCAATGGTCTTAACTAAGAGAAAGACACCTAGAGCTAAACAAATAATGCTTTTCACTGGGCATGACCAGCCCTTCTCAGCCTGCAAACCTTTAAGGAAAAACTTCACACCATGGGGACCCACCAGACCCTGTCCCCCGAGCCTGAAAACCACGTGGAGAAGGACCTAGGAGGCAGAGAGTTATCCCATGCCTGCGCTCTGCAGAGGTCCATGGGTCGTGTTGGGTGCGCTCCACAGGCTCATATCCTGCAGGCATTCTGCCACCCCCGATTCAGCGCTGGGCTCAATTTTCACAGTCACACACATCTTCAAACCAGTGGGAATTAGAAGCTTTAAGATCCGACTTCCATGATTCAGAAGCTTGCAATTTTGCGGGATGTGGGTGCTTCCCTCGCGTGGGACATCTGAAAGGCCAAGCCTTGCTCATCTTCAAAATTACACATAGTGTTTGGGTATCTTTCATGTCACGGTGCAATTTCTAGGATGAATGCATATGCTGCACCCCTTTATGGTAAGTGTGTTTTAATTTAGGCCTCTGTGATGTAAGACCCTGGAAAAGTGCATTTAAAATTGAAAAGGCAGCTGGTCCTCAACACTAAAGGCACAAATACGATACCGCAAAACATTTTCTGAAGGGCGTGCCTTCTTCAAACACACCTTCATTAGAAAGATTAAAATTCAGAAGAAAGACAGCATATGTCTTACAGTCATTATTAAAAAAACAAAACAAAACCCCAAAAAACCCAAACCAACCAAAAACTGTCTGGGGAAGCATTCTAACTAAGAATCTAAGTTTAATTCTTTATCCAAGTTACATGTTGGCACAAGTGCAAAGGAGAGGGCTCTTGTTTAGGCAGCAAAAAGTATTTGTAGGTGAAAACACTTCTTTGGAAGGTGAAAAATGTGTTTCATCTGTAGAGAGTTATTTTCAAACCTGGAAATCAGGGTGTAAAGAATTTTTTTCCTAGGGTGGAAATGCACACTGGAGTGCTTCTATTCAGGCCTCACCAGGCAAATGATTGCCACCACATTCAGTTTGATGGGGCAGCTTCATAGCAGCATTTTGGTTTAATCCACATTGATACAAACTATAGGAGGAGAATAAGCAAGGTCATATTTGGGATTGAAGCCTTTAACTTCAATCCAAAATTCTCCTAAATATGGAGTAACTCGGGTAGGGCTCACTAACATGTTGGGATTTATTTCTCTCCTTTCTGATAACAAATTACAGAGGAACAGAGGGGCTTAGGTGGTTTAAATACCACTTACAGACAAGCAATTAGACACAGGGAAATAAGTATGGAGAATTAAGCTCAAGTGGATGTTGTTTTCCTGTCCTAGATGACTCTCAAGTGCTCTGAGTTCTCCCCCTGACACCTGGGTGTCTCCTTGGGCTGTGACTTCTGCTGTAAGGGAACATCAATGCTTTTTTCCACCCTAACAAACAATGGTGATGGATACTAATGAAAATTAATATGTAAGACCAGACATGATTGCACAGATGCACTAACTATATAAAAAGTTGCAATACATCGTTTATTATGTGAGTTATCATCTTTTTTTTCAAGATCTCACATTCCTCAGTGATTATCTCCCCTCAATACTTGGAAAATGAATATGAGAAATTTCTATGTAATGAAGCACCACTGTTAAAAGGTCAAAGCCCTTTTTGGGGTAATTCTGTGCAGCAAAGTTACTGCCAAGCTTCCACTGCTTTCTGGTATAGCAGATTTGATGGTCAAGTAAAGCTCTGGCTGAGATTTTGGTGATGGCTGTATAGTAGTTGCACAAAGTCCTTTCCACTGTTGGTATTCTTCAGAAAACAGAAAGCATCAGGCTCTGGTGCCCTTTCTCAAAGGTTGCTTTGCTCATCCTATTACTAGCGGAAGGGGACAGAGTTGACCTTGACTTGTTACAGCAAGGTGAGGATCACCTCTGCTTTGCACCCTCACAGGATTTTAAAGCGAGGCTGCTACCTGTCTTTCTTTCAAGAAGACAAAGATTTGTCCCAGTTTGCCTGTGATTCCAGGAGAGGAAAAGGGCCAAAATTCAGACTGCCATCTCCCAGGTCTTTGATCAAGTCTGGTAGAAGAGCTTTCACACTTGTTACTTCCTTAGACTCAGAAATGTCAAAGAGAAGGTCCAAATCTCTTTAGAGCTGAGCAGGAACCAATTTATAAGCAGCTTTTCAATGTCACAGTTATTCAGAGCATGTTATGCAGTAATAAATTAAATACTGGTAGTGAGGCAATGGCTTTAGTATGAGGAGCAGCAGCTATATGCAAGGTAATGCATATGGACCATGCAGTTAGGGCAGTTCTTTCACCCCTCAGTGAGTTTTGGACTATGTTGTATGGCAGGAACAGATCGGGTGAGAGAGAAGCAGAAAGTGAAAAACAAAGGAAGAGCCCAGAGTCTGTGATAGGTCTAATGAAGACAAAATTGATAGCATTAAAAAAAAATCATTAGTCACCAAAATGTCTTCTTTATAAGCTCTCTAGCTCCCAGTTTAGAAAAAAAAAAAAAGTGCTAAAATGCTTAAAATGCCACACACTGCAGAGCTAGGGATGTGTATGAAGCTAGGTATCTGGATACTGTTGAGGATCTTGTCCCTTATTCCCCCAGAAATTTAGGGCCATTGAAAACCTTTCTGAAGTGAGGTTTATGATTTTGCAGAGATTCATGCCCACATTGAACACATGTGACCCTGAAGACACACATAGTCCTAGCATATACGTGTTTTCCCCATGTCATCAATGGGACAGCTCCAATGTGCTAGGATGCAGGGATTTGCCATAAGCCACTGAAGGTACATACTGGCAATTTAAAATAAAATCTATCTTCTGGATGGCTTGATCCTGCGGTGACTACCTTCAGTGGGGCTGGATCAAGAGTTATCATCAGCACCACGTAACTCCTCCAGTGCAAACTACCTCCCCAGCCATACTTTGTAAAGCTGCAGTCAAACAATTATCACACGTTAAAAGTACCTGCAGGAGGGGACTAAACTCTCTTCCAGAACACAGCTTTCAGAGTGTGAATGCTGGAGTTAAGAGAAAACAAGAATCAAAGCCAAACTTTTACCTGCCATAGATCTAGGTTTCCTTCACAGTCCCTGCACTCCTGACTATGGAAAGGAAGCTTATTTTCCAGAATATCTTTCATTCACTGTTTTCCAGCACTTTCTAAATAATTCTTCTTTGTCACAATAAACCTTTAATTAACCCCAGTCTTCCCACTTACAATTTTAGCACGATGGTATTAACTGTAAAATGAACAAAAAAAGCCCTTCATCTGCCACTTCAGTGAACCCCGTATCTTGGATTGTTTTTACCTTCAGCTTTTAAGGTCAGGACATGCACCCAGCAATAACTAGCCTTTCTTTTTTTTTCTTTTTTCCTGCCAAGAGACTGGAGAGGCTGCTATTTAAAACAAGGGAGTTTTGTGAGCAGGCTGCGAGCTCCGGGTAAGACAAGCCTGTGCTTTTAGCTTCGCGGGAGCAAAGCTCTCATAACCTGGGCTTGTATTGCTGGGCTTTGTTAACCCCGGCACCAAAGGCTGGTGGGTGTGTAGCTGGGGCACATGAAAGGTCTTGCACCCAGTTTCTGCAAATGGCAGCATCCGTTAATGACCAAGCACAGAGCAGAGCTGTGCATCTTCATTCCCTTCTAGACAGAGCTGGAATCCATGCTTGAGTTCGTGTGCAGTCCCAAAAGATTTGTGTGGGGTGACTAATTACTTTTCTCCTTAGAAGTGGGCAGGGAAGCATAATATGTTTGTGATTATGAGGACATAAAAGGAGCGTATGATTATTTTCCATGGGAATCGTCGGGAACAGCGATGCGAGCGTCTTGGGAGGATGGCTCTCGAAGGTGGTGCTCTCCGCAAGACCATTCGGCTCTCCTCCCAGCTTCTTCATCATATGCTACAACTTATCCCTGGCAAAGGTATCCAGTGGTGCATGGCATTAACCAGGAACTCTCCTTAGCTCTGACTCCCCACGCCTGAGTCCTTCCAGAACACTCATAAGCCATAAGCTGTATTTGCCTAGCTGGAGATGGAGATGGAGTTGGAGGACGTTGACACAAGGCAAAATAATCTGCCTGGAGAAGAGGGTGACCTGCTACACTTTGAAATTAAATATTGTCAAGCATCTGTAAAGGACTGCATGGGTCAGTGTCGCTGAGCAGATCTGTAGCTGAGGCTCACTTAAGGACGACACAGGCAGGGTACATTTAACATTCCTCATTCTACTTGTTTCCTCTGTGTACCATACACCACTAAATGTGTGACCTGGCCGTGTCCTCATTACAAACTTCAAAAGCTTAATTTAACTTCAGAAACCTTTCTTGATCAATACCTGTGTGGGAGTTTCTGTCACAAGTGGGCCTGGACTGAGTTAAACCCACAATTATAACTGCTCAAATACTGACCTAGGACTCTCTACTCACAGCAAGCCGCTAGGTGAGAAAAGCAAGTCAAGTCACAAAAACTGGTTTTGCCAAAGCAAGTAGTCGACAGTTCACCCTATCACCTGCTGAGGCCAACCAAAGAGCTTCACAATAAAGGAAATTCAGGTGTTCTGAAGGGGTGGTCTCCCATTAGCTGTGCGAGAAAGGGAGGAACACCAGTTACTGAGTGAAGCTGGGGTACTGGAAGGTGACTTTCTTAAAATACACTTAAGGGCTCAAGCCTAATTCAAATAATCCCTAAGGAGGGGAGGAAAAGGTGTGCACAGCTCTAGTGTTTTTCCCAGATCCATCCACTTTTGTGTTCCCTGAAGTAAAACCAGATTATTTGGCATCTGTTTGTTCAGCTCCCATGAGGCCCTGGTAACAGCTGTATAAAAAATGCAGAAACTTCTCAAGGGTGGAAAGGCATCTTGAGAGGAGTGTAGCCCTTCCCTCATGCCGAAAGTAGCCCAGCTTTAGGACTAATCTGAGGTTGCCAGTGCAGCCATGACACTGGCAGGGTTCGTGAACGCTTATTTTTCTGTCCAATGGGCCAGAGAAAGCACAGAAGTAAAGCACTGCTAGAGAACCAACGGTGATATGTGAAGGTTTTGTAGCAGGTTTTCCTTGCAAGTATTCAGCAAAAAAACGTACGCAAGAAGCAGCCGTGCACCCATCTCTTGTTGAGTCCATGCCAGGGACTCAGCTGTAGTGGGACTCCCAAAAAATGTCATCCTGCATCATTATGTCTGAAAGAATCACCCTTGGCCAATGTTGTTGCCTCACTTAATCTGCAAATGCCACCCTGTCATGAGGGTGAAATTTGGGAGGTGAGGCTGAAGTGCCGGACTCAAGATCAGAGCATTTTCCTGCTATCTGCACCACAAAGACAATGCGTCATGGGCTTGTGAGATTACAATTTAGGTTTGTTATCATCCCTTTATATCAAAAGGAAGTTATGCACACAAAGGAAACACCAAACCATCACGTCAGGAGGGCTATAAATCACATACTGCTGAGTATTAAGAGAACATCAGAGTGCCCAGCAGGAAAGCAAGGGTTTTGAAAATCCCCCTTTTCCTCACACTCCCCTTATTTCAAGAAACTTTGGTCTTATTTTGGGAGAGGGTGAAGGAAAGCACACGGTTTCGTAAGTACAGCTACAGAAGAAACCAGCTTTGTCCCATATGCGTGACTCATGGCTGACTGCATGCGCTGGTCGATGCCTTCCCAGCCGCTGGGACATTGCTGTTGTCCAGGTGGATCCTGTAGTGTTCAGAAAGGGCTGAGCTCCTGCTGCACCTCTGCTTTCAGCTGAAAGCACTGAGCTGCTCCTCTAAACAGCCATTTACTGTATTTGAACCAGTGAGCACTGGGCTATTTTGGAGATCTCTCCTCTCCTTCCCTGGCCACCAGCTCCAGCATCTCAAAGTCATAGAGAGGCGTGTGCACGCGGTAGCAAAGAGATCATGTAAGTTTTGTTGCCGTTTTCTGTCCTAGTAAAACACATGGTTACAAATACCAAGAAACGGAGAAAACAGTAGGATAGTCAGATATTGGGCAAAGCAGCTCATCTGGCAGGGAGGTCCCTTTCTGCTTTTCTGCTCTGGTCTTAGCATCCTTCAAAAGGGCATCTTGGGAAGACTGCGAGGAGCCCTCCACCTCCTCTTCCCTGGCAGGTGCCCAAAATCCTCCCAACAATTCTCCAAACTGCATGTTGAAACCCCACACCTGCTGAAAAAAACCCCTTTGTATTTGCAAACTCCGTGACCTCCCAAAATGTGTCAACTCTGAAAGCTTTCAAGCTGAGTGCAAATGTTGCAGATTGTTTCTGTAGCTCTTAAATTCTGAACAATTTCAACAAGGGAAAACACGGATGTAATCATCGCTTTTAAAAATATGATTGCTGGTCGAAAGAATTATTGGAGAGGGGACAATTGTCTGGAGGACAGCATGATTCAAGACTGCTGACTTCCACTCCTTGCTCATTCAAAGTCACTGAGTGAGTCAGTGGAAAAGTCATTGAAACCAGCACAGTCAACAAGGTACCGACATTCACACTTAGGTTCTTAAATCAACAGTGTGGAAGATTTCAGCTCAGAGGGACGGATTTGAAAAGCAGGAGTAGGGAAAGGTAGGAGGCTACATTGCAAGTCTGCAGCAAAAGCCATCCTAAACTCCACTGCCTCAAATTCCAGTGCTTCTCACCCCAAGTGAGCACTAGCTAAAGGCACGACAGCAGTTGAGGAAGTCCATTTTCAGTCCAAGTAGAAACAAGGTCTGTGTACCAGGTTCTCTGCAACAGCTAAAGTATTATTCTGCAAAATAAATGCATAAATATATAAATACAAAATGTGGAATAGTCACGGCATGCTAATTTTTAGCATGCAGAAGGTCCTGTCTCGAAGCTTTTGCCACCGATGGCTAATTAATTCTAGGTACCGCCACGATCGCATAGCAGGGAAGTGCTATTCTGTGTGTAAGGAGGAGCTCTGTACACAACCAGCACAAAGAGGAATCGCACCTTCAGGAGCCTTTTTCATTCAGAAAAGTCAGTCATCTCGAAAGCGCGACTTGCCAGAACCGGCACGGTAACCTGCATATTAGAAAAATAAAATGCAGTAATTATTGGTATGATGTAGTAAGAGGATTGTGCAGCGAGACAGATCGTTCGGAGAATAAAATGGCTTAAGCAGCTTCCAAATTAGCGGGACGGCAAAAGCAGAGATCAAACGCGAGATCGCGCAAATCCACAGGAAACGACTCGAGAAAATAGATCAAGTAAAACTTCAGCTCCCGAGTCTCAGCCACATTTGCTTCCCACCACCTGGGCAAACAGACGCATACCCAACACGAGTACATAAAAATACATCCAGATCCTACAGTGGAGCTCTCAAGCATTAATCAGACCGTGATTAATACCTCGTCCTCCTCAGCGGTACGTGCATTATAATGGCCTTTTAATTACATGATTGCGCCCTGGGTTTTCCACCTGACTGTAACTCTCCCCTCACTCTGGTTCCGCCGGAGCCAACTGCTGAACGCCCCCTTCCTCGCTCCATGCGCATCAATGCTCCTGCTGCTGACCACGGAGATTTTCGGCATGAGAGATTCTAAGGATGTTAGACGGCTGTGCAATCTCAGCATCGTTTGGAGCGAAAAAAGAGAAAGCCATAGAAAGAAAGCCGCCCTTCTAGGGTGGAAGTGTGTCAAATCATTACATCTGGTCTTCTATAGTACAGCAGCTGAAGATGTTCCTCGCCATTTCCTTGCCCCCTAAACACTTACTCCTGCCCCGACACTTCCTTTTGCTGCCAGCTCAGCTTTGCCAAGATGTCTGTCATGCCATTCTGCAAGCTGGATCCTTGAATAACTTTCCAAAATAAAGAGGTATCGGGGGGGTATTATTAGCTGGGACCATTCAGCAGATCCAGCAGCATAACTCCCCAGTTGGGGGGCTGCGTTAGCACAGCCAAGGGGGTGTCACACTGCGCTTTGCGGAGGAATGAAGGGGTGGGAAGGGGATGGGGCACTACCAACCCAGTGAGCACGCCACAGGCTGTGGAGGGGAGGAGAGCAGGCTTGCACCCTCACACATTATCTGGTGGTGTGGCCCAAATTCTAGCAATGACAAATGCATTACTATAATATTGCAACGCCACCAAAGCTGCAGATTCTGGTACCATCTCCAAAGGTCATGCTGCTTCTCCCTGGGCGTAACCTCCTATAAAGAAGACCTCAAAGCTTTCACCCACTCTCCTTTCCACCACATTTCTAGCAGTCCACAGATTTTTGTCCAAGTCTCCACTTCTCTTCCCGAAAAGAAAATTTACAGCACTTAGAAACTGAAGCCAAACAGAGCAGAAATAGTGTTTCCACCCCAAAATCTGAAGGCCCCTTCAAGTCTAAATCCCAGAAATTAGTCTTGAAAGATAAATCGATACGTGGCTTCCTTAGGAATCGCAGCCGTAAGAGGTCTGAATATCCCTACCTAGTGAGGGCAGAGATGAGACGTGTCCCCACCCGCAATAGGAAAGAGGTGCTGCAGCTGAGGAGGCCAGAAGAGCAAGGTGATATCCTTGGGTGGGACAGACAGATATTCTCTCTCTGGATTGCCCCGTCACAGAGGACTTGATGGAGAAAGCAAAACCAGAATTCACTGCTAGTTATTCAACTTCACGGGCCAAGCTTCCTTTTCAAATGTTGGCTCCTGCCAGCCAGTCCTCTGTGGACCAAGCAAATTTCCAGAGCAGGAGAAGATGTCCCAGCGTGTGTCCCCCACAACAAGCTGGGAGGGTGTTTAGTTAGGGCACTGCTCATTGTAGCAAAAAACATTTAAACTGAGCTGCAAAAAAAGCTGCATGGTGCTCCCAGCATGGCTGAACATGGCACCGAGGGCTGATTTGAGCTCTTGCAGAGGACGAGCTGGGGCACGAAGAACCCCAAGAGTGGTGAGAAACCCAACTCTATGGGGCAGTGGAGCCCCGTCACCTCGGGACTGGGCTCCGTGGGGGTAATGCGGCCTCTGCACACACAGCACCGCTGCTCATCGCCTACAGGAACGCCAGACCTTCCCGTGGGCCTTGTGCGCCGTGACGAGGACCTGCTCCGAGCCAGGCGAGCTTGGGCTAAACCCAACTAAGCCAGGCTAGGCTGGGCTGGGCTTAACCGACCCGAGCTGGGCAAGGTCAGCCTGGCAGGACTGCGATGGGCTAACTCGGGCTGAGCCGGGCCTTGCTAGGTCAGGCTGAACTGGGATGAGTGGGGCTGGGTGAGGCTGAACCCACTCGGGAGTTGCTGAGGCGAGCCCGGAGCCGGGCCGGGCCGGACCGAAGCGAGGCGGAGATCACCGAGCCGCGGCGGAACCGAACCGGGCCGGGCCGGTGCGAGCGGCGGGCG
>WEIS01007916.1:8807-93701 GCA_013389965.1 Todus mexicanus | reverse complement strand
TCGGCGATGGGGACACGACGTCGCGGATCCCCGCCCCGGCCGCCGCCGCCGTTTTGTGAATAGGAGGAGGGCGGCCGCCGGCGCCGTCACATGACGCCGCATTCATAAACCCGGTCACCGGCGGCCTCCCCATTCACCAGCACCCCCGGTACCCTCCCCCACTCCGCTTTGGTTTTTTGGGGGGAGCCCTGCGGGTCCCGCCGCACCAACCCCCCCTGCAGAGCCACCCCCGCTCCCGCAACCTCACCCCGCAGACAGGCCGCGGCCGGGGAGCCTTTCAAAATGCCTGACCCTGCCCTTTTTTTTACCCCCCTCCCCGCCTTTTCTTCCAAAAATAAAAAAAAATTGCCTTTCCCCGAAAAATAAAGCTTTAAAAGATCTCGCAGCGCAATGACAGGAGAGGCTTTTTGGGAGCCGCGCTGGCCCAGGCGGCGTTGCTGGCGATCTCCTTCTGGGCTTTTGACAGGCGAGAGCAATGAGTCACTGGCGTGCAGGACTGGGTTTGTGCCAAGCGCCATAGGATGTACCGCGGCGTTAAAAAATGACTTCTCTCCGGGGCTTGTAAAGCGGCGTCGAAATTGTGCAACTTTTCGGCTCGGTTTTTGGAGTCTTGAGGAGAGAAGGCATGTGCTTATACCTTGGTGAAGTCGAACTTGTTTTCAGGCGATATGCTGGAGAAACGCGACTGGCGAAGGAAATGGCTTCTTGCCTGCAATGGTTGCGCTGAGGGGAGTTGTTATTTTGGGGCTTCTTAATGAAAAGGCTATAAATACACGTTTATAGGTGGCTTCTGAAATTGTGGTTATTTTGAAGTCGGTAGGGTTCTTCCAAAACAAAAAACAACAGAAAAAGTTGACTTTCTCTCACGCGGATTGCCATGACCTAGCAGGCTGGAGAAGTGCGGCCAACCCGTTTCCAGTAAAAACCCGCTGGTTCTCAGTTTGGTTTTTCGGGTTTTGTTTCTCAAATTGGGCCGGTGGAGGAGAGGTGAGTCCCCACCTCTGGGTTTGAGAGCACAGGGGCAAACCTAACCCAATTTGTTGGGCGAAAGCTGGTGCTCGCCAGCCTTCATCTGGCAGGATGATGGTATTCCAAACGTGTTTTCCCGCAGGGCTCGGCACGGAGGTGAGTGTCAGTGTAAAGCAGAGAACGCCTGGCTCTGATGGTTGGGGTGTTGGGTTTTTTTCCTTAATTGTAGGCTGCAGCTTGTTTTGGAGTAAATTCTTCCTCCACGTGCCACCGTGCTGCGAAAAGGCTTCACCTAATGGGTTTCATGTGCTTCGTCCTACCTGGGCTAGGAAGGAAGGCTCTTGGGTCACCTCACCTCTCTTGGGGTCAACCCAGCAACGTTGTTTTGCNGGGTTCCCCCCCCCCCTCCCCATTTTTGGCTTTTGGTTTTTAATTCATTGAGAACAACTCGGTAAGATTCTGAGCTTTGAAACAATTTATAAAACTGATGGGGGGGGAAAAATAGGGCTTAGGATGCTGGAAACTCATTGGTCCCTTCGTGACTGCACCATTTCAGATCGATACTTAGAGGTCAATTTGTCATTGCAAAGCGAGCGCCTCTTTCTGCATCTCAGCCTTTATTTCTGCTTCCATCCTTCCCCCTCCACCCCGCCCCCATCACTGCTGCGCTTCTCCTTCACGTGTTGCAGGGTGGGGGGAAAACGGGGATGCCCCATAATAAATCGGAGGCGCAAAGCTACAGCGCTCAGCGTCAGCGATGGGAGAGTTTGGGGCAGCGCAGCCTGCACCCGCTAGGCATGGGCAGCTGCCCGCTGCAAGCGATGCCCCTCTCTGCAGCCAGCAGCTCCCGGGTGGACTGCTGGCATCTTTCCACTTGGAAGTAGGAGGATGGAGCTGAACCCTTCAAGCGATTCGGTTACGCCTGGAGGCTGCCGCCTGCTCTGTTCGATGCACGGTTCCAAGAAAGTCACAGGAAGTAATTAAATGGAAAAGGTCAGAGAACGAGGAAGTGTTGGTCTGCAGCCTTTCGCTGCTTGGGATGGAGCCGCGACGCCCTGCCCGAGCCAGGCGACGGCTGCGTCCCCGGAGTGTCCCGCCACTCGGCAAATGCATGCTTGATTTATTCCGGCGAGCCTGGAGCACCCGTGCCAAGTGCTCGCAAGCGGGACCGATCCCCTGGCGGTTTTTAAAGAGCTGGGTTAAATGGGATATGTCTCGGGCAGCGTAAGGGGTTGCTGTGGTGTTGTCCAGGACAGCAAAATGGGTCGTGAGATCGTACCGATGCTTTGGGGTGGTGCATTTTTCCCAGTCCAGAGAAATAAAATTAAACTTGACTCACTCTCATTTGTCGTTTCACTGGTCCCCAAATCCCACTCCCCTCCAGTCTATGCTGAAAAAATACTTAATTTTTTTCCCTTCATTTTCACCAGGCTTTTGCCCAATCCTGATTTTTCTGTAGGTGTTATAAGTGGCTCATTCAGCTCTGGTTTTTTTGTTGCAAGCTTAAGCTGGGGAGGAAGGCATGGGGACACGCTCTGTGTCATGACATTACTGCTCGCAAGTAGGACAGGAAATGAGAGATTGCCAAAATACAACTGTTTATTTCTTGGCCTGAAAACACGCCTGTTTAAAATATGACATGTAAGTAGCGGCTTTGTTCGGTTACTGGGAGAAGTTGCTGTTTATAAGGGAATAAGAGCTCTGAAGGTTAAAGGAGTGGGGAAAAAAGGGATTTTACCCTTTCTACTTCGGTCTTGGAAATGCCTTGGAAAGAAGCCGTAGGTGGAAGACGTATGGAGAGGGTGTTCAGCTGGACAACTGAAAGGGAGACCTGTGGGAAGAGAGTTGCTACAAGCAAGTGGGGGCCGGACTTGAGTTTCTCAGCATGTTGGTCCATGCTGCGGCCATGGACAGCCCTTGGATAACCCTGATCCTGTATTGAAGAGAAGAAACCTAAACAACTTGCCTTTGGGGCAGAAAGTGATGGGTTTTGGTGAGTCTGCCATCAGCAGGAAACGTGGTGGGACAGCGGTTGGTGGGACCATGTTCAAGCACAGTGCAGATGCCACGCCAGCGATGAGATCATCTTCAACCCGATTTTGCAGCCTGTTTTTAATCTCACTGGGGCGCACCCCCGAGCGTGGGTTAAAAGGTAGACTTCATCTGCCTGTTTAAATAAAAAGTACGTTTTGTGGCAAGGCTCACTCTTAACGTGGACTTGGTTCGCTGGTAACTGGATTTAAACCACAAAATGGTTTCCTGTTGGCCACTGAATCACAGGGAGATGATGGTAATTGTCCTTCTTCTGGACCAGGCTGGAAAATGGGAGCTGAGGACCAAGAGACACCTTAAATATTGGGTTTAATCCGTCCTTTTGCTTTCTTACACATTCTGGCATGATTGAGCAATGGGTAAATTCAATTTCTATCACTCCAGCAGAGTACGAATAAACGATCCTCTGCAGGTATTAAACCTGGGAGTTTGAGTATCAAAGGGGTGCAGGCAGTTTGTCACATCCTGACTCAAGCAGGGTTGAACATCCATCCAGCACATTGACTGGCAGCGCCCTGTTTCTGTAGAAGTTGAGATCTTGTGGCTCTCCAATAAAGGTGCATATGTTGTTTTCTCCACTGTTAGGACCAGCTTTGGCCATAAGAACACCTCCCTTCAACAAAATCATCAAAAAATGTGTTTTGTTGAATTTTTCCGTTCACCCCCTCACTCCCCTTCGGTTTTTTTTGACAGCAGAAGGTAGTTCTTGCGAGATACGGAATGGAGAAGGCACAGAAATCAGTAAAACTAAAAGTACAGCTCATTTTTGATATATGCTTCGTTTGCTAAGTGGAGCATTTGGGTTTTTTGGAGGATGAGCACTTTGGAAACATGCAGAAATTTAAAAAGAAATCAAATAAAAAAGGTCAGTTGACTAAAAAAGGCACAGATAGACTGCGGAGTTGATTGACAGCAGATATGAGCTGCAGCAGTCCCTGTTTCTGTGGATTACCAAAAGCAAGCAAGAAGAAGCTGTTGTCACATGTATCCTGGCACTGTTAAGAGAGGTCTTCTCCAAGCCTGCCAGCAACCAAAACAGTGCAGCATCTCCCAACACCTTGCTTGCACTGACCTTTTCTTCCCGCTCTGGCCATGGGTAAACTCAGCTGATGGTTTCTAACGCTCTTCTTTTTTTTTCTTGTTTCTTTTCTTACCTATTGGTTTTCTGCCAAGATCTTCTGAGTTTTCTTTTCCTTCCTTCCCTTTTCCCTACCCACGTCCACCCCCTTTCCTTGTCAAATTTCCTTTAATCATTTATTTTTCTGGTGCTTGCTCAGTACTGAAAACCTGACCTTCTGAAGCTGCAGAGAAATGCAGCTGGGCTGCGCAGGCTGCTGTCTTGATGCCTTTCTTTTATGCCTAACCCTCACCTTTGGTTCTGCATCGGCTTTTCGGAGCAAAGGTTGGGTTTGCCCACCTCATTTCTTGTGCTTCATTTCCTTATGTGGCCGGGCTGTCTGTCTGCTGGTTCCCTCCGCTCTCTGAGTCGAGGATGCTGGGCTGCAGAAATGGAGGCAGGGCAAGNTCTGCCATCACTGCAACTCCTGTGGCAAACCCAACCGTGCTGACAGGATTTTCTCCCTACCATCAGGAGGAGGTGATCTCCCATACCTGATATAGCCACAGGAGCGAAACACTGCCTGCTTTATGCAGTACAAGTAGATGCTTCACCTTAAAAGTAAACTGTGTTTTATCAAAAGCAGCATTACAAAGTGTGCTTTCAAGGCTGTTCAAGACCTTCCTGCCAACAGCCGGCAGGTTCTACCTGTTGCAGTAGGTCCAAGGGAGATTTAACCCAAATTATTATTTTTGTCTCTGGTCTGCTTGTTCTTAGGCTCTTTGAATAACTTTCTTCTTTGACTTTCTTCGCTTGCAACTCACACTTCAAGAGCTGTGTTTGGGGATTTTTTGTTGGGGTTGGGTTTTTTTTTTTTCCTCCTCCCCTTTGTTCTCAACTCCTACTTGCTGTAATCGGAGGAGAGATCTTGAGTCTATCAGCTGAGCCCAATAGCTGATGGCTATTCCAGCTCAGAAAGAAACTTCTTACTGGCAGGCGTGGGGAGGAGGGGTTCCAGGGCTTTCTAACAAAATTACTTGATTTCCTCATCTGTGGTGTTTTCAAAAGTGAGACTGCAGAGTTGCCCACTTCCACAAAGTACTTGGACTTCAATGGTGGTGCCTAGCAAGGAGAAAAGTATGTCACGGCCTGAAGACCACCACGGTGGTGGAGCTCCTTGCTAGCTGGTACTTCTTGTCCAAGGTGCTACAGAAATGAGACGAAATACAAGCCAAAAGTAGCATCTTTAGTGAACTGCCTAAAAAATGAAACTTTTTTTGTTTGTTTGTTTGCACATGTATTAAATGGTCTTTCAAAAGTAACATTGGGTCTTGGGGGACGTGTGTTTCAAACCAAGGTTTGAAAGAATTTCTCTCTCTGGGAACAAAAATGTGTGTCTCCTGTTGAGAGCAAATACTTTCCCCTCTCTGTGTTTTTTCTTGTTTACTAGGAAAGTGGAGCTGGTCGCTGTTACACCTCTGCTGTTGCTCTTTGTGAGACTCGCATTGATGGCGCTGGGAGGTGTGTTGTAAAACCTGATAGCGTCTTTTGATCTAGCGTATGGGAAACATGTCTGTCTGCTTGTAAGGACCTGCGCTGCCATGCAAGGACATGAGCGTGTTCTGCACATGCATTCAAGTCCCGAGGAGGTCTGGAAACACTTAGATTATGGGGGATTTTAATTGTCTTATACGTACATCCTGTTTGGATAGCCCCATTACTACATTTCTTGCTAGTTAAAAGTGGGTTTGAAGACCAGGCAGCTTCCCTTCCTGCGCTGTATGTTAAGATCCTTAGCCTTGCTTGCCTGTTCGGTGAGTATTCAGGAGCAAGATTGGTTTCCTTTGCAGTTTTTGAAATGCATTGAAGGTGTTTGCACAGCAATCAGAGTTTCAAAACGCTGTGGGAAATCACGAAGCTTTTTCCCTAAACACCGGAGCCTCTTGCAGCACCATGGTCTTGCCTACAAGCTCCTTCCTCATCCTCCCCTTGCCTGCGGAAAGACAACATTTCTTAAATTATGTGGTTTTATAGGAATTAAGTCCATGCTTAGAATTAGTTGATGCCACTAGCAGCAATTAGCATCTGAGCTAAAACATCTGTGTAATATTTTTTTTTTCCTTTTTGAGTGTCTAGATGATCTGCGCTTTTTATTTATTTATTAATTCACTTTTTGGGAGTGGAAATCGTGTTTTGGCGGGGGGGAACATGAGGTGAAAGACAGCTCTCCCATAACCTTGTGTATATATGTTTCTAGGTTTCTAAATATGGGCAACACTCATTTTTTATGCAGCAGAAATGCCTCTTCTCCCATGACACCTTGAGCAGGTCCCCGCGGTGAGGCGGCTGCTGCCCAAAAAGACTCCCCTCATGCTCACTCTGCTCCGTCACATGCTTGTGCTTGCTGAAAGCTGAGAGCTCAGCTTAACTCCACTTGCTGCATTTCTTCCGCCAACATGTCCCAACACTTCTGCCTGGGATTTTAAGTACTTGGAAGGCAAACTGGCTGTTTACGTGGTTTTAGGAGTGAAAAGGTATGCCCCCAAGCTGATAGAAGGTTACTAATGCTTCAAGTTGCAGAATCCGGGGAAACCTGTGCTTTACCCCAAGTTGGGATGAAATGAGGTGAGAGGGGTGCTGAATAGCTGGGTTCATGCCCTGGTAGCAAGCAGCAGCCTGGGTGGCTCATCACAGGTCTCATTCCTTCCTTCAGCCCATCACCTCGCCTCTGGGCTGAGGTGCCGGGAGGGTACGAGCAGAATGATTGTTCTTGGGATCTTTATAAGATCTCAGGGCTGAGAAAAGGTATCTGGATGTTAATACTGAAGAGCTACCGTTTTGTTATTTTCCAGAAATTGAAGGGATGCTGTAAAGAGCTGCTGGAAGGTATCAGCAGAGCTTGGCAAGTAAACTTGGCCGCTGTTGCAGAGCTGCTGGGTCTGTAGTTGCAGGTTATTTACAAACAGTCTGGTTCTTAAAAATTGTGTAGAGATCTGAGAGTATCATCCAGGCTAATTCAAAGCACACTTGGAGTTTTTTTCAGCTGTCTGAAATAGTTTCTGTTCAGTAGCGTCATTCCTGTAACGCCTGGACCTTTGCATCTCTCCGTTGTTCATCCGTAGTACATGGGTGGGGGTGTAAGCACAGAAGTCTAGTGGCACAATGGGGAGGTGAAAGCCTAATTTCGCCTTAGATGCCCAGTGCAGGGGGTCCTTACGATGCCAGCAAGCTGAGACAGTCACCCTCCTCTGCTGCCAGGTGGCTGTTGAAGAGCAAAAGGGAGAAAGTGAGGGCTAGACCTGTCTTCTACCATCTTCTCCATGTTTTTTGGCAATGCAGCTGCCTTAGTTGATCATGTTTTCTA
Source organism: Todus mexicanus (assembly GCA_013389965.1). Classification (NCBI taxonomy): domain Eukaryota; kingdom Metazoa; phylum Chordata; class Aves; order Coraciiformes; family Todidae; genus Todus; species Todus mexicanus. The sequence continues at coordinate 86,259 of WEIS01007916.1, read as the reverse complement.
AAACTCAGGGTCCCTGATTCCTTAGCACTAATTTGTTTTTATTTTATTATTATTAAATTTTTTTAGTTTTACTTTTCAACTCAGTGCCTTGCTGGGGATGGAGAGCCGGGGTACGGCCACCCCTGTTAGACCACAGTGTAAATCCCTATATTTCAGACCTTGTCACACTCCATGTATTTAAAATGTGTGTATGAACTATAGAAAAGCCACCGATACTTCACTGGAGCATGCTTTTGGTTTTTTTTAAATTACAAAAAAAAATTGGTCAAATTACAGCAGAAACTTTATCACTGGAGATTTATGGTTCTGCCAAGATAATTCATCATTGACTAAAACTTGGCATGGGAGGTATTAAGCTCATCACAGTCTGTCATTGCTTTACATGTTATTACTGGATGTATCCAGTGTGATGACCGTAAGGATAGAAAGGTTAGGAAATGGTAAAGAGTTTTGTAAAATAGTAATTCCCATACTTGCGTTGCTTGAATGACCTCATGCTTAAAAAGGCATCTTTAGATGAACTAGAGGAAAAGCAGTGCAGAGCTTGTTTTCTCTGTTTGAAAACAAGAATAAAAGGCTGCAGCACAATTAAACCACTAGAGCTGCTTAAGACAAAGGGGGGGGGGGGAAAGTGAAAAGGTAATTTTTGTAATTTATTTCTTTTCTCTGCAAGTATTTAGCATTCCGGTATTGTAATACTGAATGAGAACCCAAGTGTTGAATGGCTGGAAAGTTGTTAAGCAGCGCTGGAGATGACCTCCTTCTTGTTGTCTGAAGGAAGGGAAATGTAGAGACTTTGCTAGCTTGGTTATAAAACAATAAATAAAATAACAAAGGGGGAGTGATAGGAGAGGAAAGTGACTAACCACATTTTACAGATGCAATTAAAAACCCAAACAGGGGGGGGTTTTATATAGATTTTATATAGATAACTTGAAGATTATTCTAGGCAAAAAACACCTCAAGAAGAACTGTAATTTTCCTCTGTCTTGCCCACCTTAGAGACTTGGAGCTCTGTCCTGCTGAACCCTGTGACTTCTTGTGAAGGATCTACAGCCTGTGTCTTTCTGAGGCGCTGGGTATAAATACTGCAGCCAGGCAGACTGGTGTGGAGAGGAACTGGAGGCGTATGAAGAGCGCGGTCTCACAAATACAGCCAGGAAGTTCTAGAAATACCCTTTGTAAACACGGCATCCTACAGGAAGAACCTTAAAGCCCAAATAAACCATTTCCCTCTATGCCTATGTACACATAAACTCCACTGGTTTGGAAGATCTTAATCGGGTCAGCGATGTGCCTTTTTACAGTAGTTCCTAAAACAAGTTGTATGATAAATATCAACTTTTTTTGTTGTTCCTTTTTCCTTAGCTGTTCATCAGGTCTGTCTGTGCTTCCATTGGTTATAAAAAAGTCTGCATCTCCCTCACCCTTACTCAGAAGTCATAAACCTTCCTAGATCAGTTTGTCCAGCTAAGTGACCATTTTTGGTTAAAATCCTTCTGAACGCAGGATGGTGTGGCTCAGTGAACATGGGCAGAGGCAGAAGGAGGGTGGGTGATTTTATCTGTTAGACTTGATGTGCGTGTGTTTTGGGAGGTCTTCCCCCACCTGGGAGCTGTACTTACATATGTGTGCTATGTGTAGAAAAGATTAACAGACAGCAGTAAAGGGAAGGCAGAAACAGGCTTATTTTGATGCCTTGATCTCCAAAAGAGTTTGTTGGTCCTGGGGTTGTCCATGGCTGTCTTGCGTGATGCTGGGCTGGACAGTGTTAACATATATGACCTTGTGGTGTGGTGATGTTCCTACATAACTTCTGTCCTGTGTTTGCACATGAAAAATCTTCTTGCTTCTCTCCCTGTTTTATTAGTAGGTCTCAGAAACGCTTGTGTACCCAGTGACCAAAATCTTGCTGAGGTCTCCCAGCTTTTGATTGTGGAGCTAGCAGTTGGTGCACCCGTTGACCTCAAATCATGCTGATCTTCTCCCAGGAGCCCTTCAGAATCACAGCCTGGGAATGAAAAAAACCCTACGGCTTAGCAAAGCCTGCTACCAACCACTCATTTGGCTGGGTTCTGCATGCACACCTCAAAACAAGATCTCTGAAATAAATTTCCAGGGGTGTGCAGAAAAAACCCTTCCTCCACCTCAATCCCCTATGAACAATTCAAAGGACTACTCCCTAAAGTTAGCAGCTGCGTGGATTGTTTTAGAAATGGTGATCGTAAAGATCTATAAATTGAAACACAAAAAGCACTGTCTGAGGCATTTTTATCTTGGGCACAAGGGTTTGGCTACAGAGCGACAAAATTCTGTGGTGCTTAGTGCCTCTGTGTCCATGTACCTCTATTTTCTCATTCAGGAAGGCTTTAGATGAATTATAAACTGGGTTAATTTGTTGATACAATTCACCGTCCTGTACAAAAGCCATTAAAAATTATTTCTAGCAGCTTTGTTGCTGTTGAGAGTGTTGGGTGGGTGGCTTTTTTTTTTTCATCCTTCCCTTTACTGTATCTCTAAGGAAGTGTGGGCCAGCTTTATCAGAGTATTGGCGGAATAGCTTCCCCAGCCTTTCATAAGGTCGAATAAAAAAACAAACACTCCTCCTTATGGGAAGGAAGGGATGGGGAAAGAAGGGTGTTTTGTGTATACTTATGCATTCATGTTTTAAAAAGAAAATATATAAACTTCTGGAGTTGGTGCTGCTTAACTCGTGATTACAGGAGTTGAGAGTCAGAAGCTTAATTTGCTTTCTCAGTGCTGACTTAAAGGAACAAAACCAAAGGGGAGTAGCACAGAGTTGGAGAGCACTTGCTGCTCTGGTTTTACCTCTGTTGGACTCCCAAGTTCTGCAGTGATTTAGGCGATACAATCACTAGATGCTTCTGGAAATCTTTTCTGTTTGAATTATGAATGCATGTAAGATTTTTCTGTTGATTTGAGGTGAGATGATGCAGAGGAAAATGTGGTTTTATGTTAGAGAACTGAAATTTTGAAATTTCAGTAAAACCTGTACCTTTTGTGCAAACTTGATATTAAGAAAAAACCAGTTAAAATACTGCTAGGCTGTTGCCTGCTTCTGCTTCCTCTCTGCTGCAGGAATAGGAGGAATGACATTTCACAAGACCAGATTGTGGTTCTACATGAGTCTGGTACCCTTCTGAAAATACTCGGCTGCAAGTAGTACTTCCCCAGTTTTAAGGAGGAAAAAGTTGCTCTGATTTCTGGGCTTGAGGGACAAACAGTAGAGATGGGGATAGAAATGAGCATCCCTCGTTGGACCTTCTCCAGATGATCATCCACATTGGGTCGCCGGTGGTGATCCCTGGCTACCTACTCGTGGTGTAGATGTTTAAAGCAACCAGGTGCTGTGTTTGCCGAACAGTAAAGCAACCCCTGTCCTGTCAGCAAGGGTGGGAAAACACAGATGCTTTGGAAGGGACTTCCGGATCTGTTGTCTCAGACCAGTTGCCTGTGCAACAGTTGGAGACAATATCTAACCTACACTGTTTGTTGCAATTAGTGCTGTAAGGGACTCATTCAGTGGACTTCCAGGGATCTAGCTGAAAACCACTGCTGGCAGTTGCGGGGAACATGCCTGTGCCTGGAAGAGGTGGTCTCTTCAGCGTGTGAACATTAGCTGGCCTTCAGCTATGAACGAAACGTCAGAGATCCTTCACCTCCTCTCTCATCTTCTCATGAAAGTGACAGTCTGAGTGTTAGCATGCATTAAGAAATACTTGGTAAATAGGTGCCAGTGTTGCTTTTGAGTACACTTAGTACTGGGTTTGTTGCAATTTATATGGATTTAAATAAACATCTCTGTGTGCTGTAGTGGGAGCAATGGGGAGAGAAGAGAAAGATGGGATGGCTGGGAAATTTGGTAACTTAATTGATGACGGGTCAGCAGAAAAAGTGCTAATGTTTTTTGCACTGATTCATTCCTGTTTGTGGCTTAATAAATTGCGGCAACATGAACCCAGGCCAGTTGGGTCACCCCTTGCTACAGAGGGCACAGGAAGGTGATGAGCGGGATTTTCTTAGACCAGCAGAAGAGAATCTTCATTTCTGGCAGTGTCTGCCGGTGTCAAGTGGTGTGCGTCTTCCTTGGCTTATCATTCAGAGGTGCATTTCTTACCAGGTACAGAGCACCTGGCTTTATATTTTACTTGGTAAGCTTAGTATCATATCTTACTTTCTGGATTCTGACAGCGTGTGGCTGCCCAGCAGCATGACAGGGTAGCAGGGGATGTGCTTTTGGCTTCAACCCCAACTGCTAGTTCAAGCGTGAATGCTCTAGGTTCATCCTCACGGCCTTGCTTGCTCAGTGTCACCCAGATGCATGATGTGGCTCCAGAGGTACCACAACAGCAGCTGTATGCATTTGCTTGGTAGCACCAAGTTGTCATGATATTTGCAGAGGAAAACCCAATTCTGCTTGCTTCTGTGAAGCAGACGGGAGCACACGGTCACTCCGAGCCCCCGTTGGCCAAACAGCCCAAGAGAGAGGTGTGCTTTGGGTTTTGCAAGTTCTTTAACTGAAAGAGGTTTCCAACAACTAATACCCAACCGCTCTTCTTAGCTGTTGTTTCCTTAGGTGGAAGGAATAAAGGTGTAGCCCCTTTCCTGTACTTTTGCATGTGACTTTTGTCAGTGAGAAGCTGCTGCTGCTCCCTGAACTGAGTAAAACCAATTTCTTGGGACAGAAAAGGGAAACTCCTTGAGAGCACTCTCCAGCGTCGAAACACACCATATAAAAGCACATTTGTACATCGTGTTACGCAAAGGAATTCCTGGCCGTACCCAGCCTTGAGTAAATAGCCAGGGAGAGGCGACTGAAGCATGACGGATGGCTGTGGTTGGTGAGGAGAGGCACGCGGCATGGAAGTCTGTGGTGCAAAGCAAACGATAAAGGGAACCGTGCCACGTTTTACAGGGGTAGTATTGTGTTAGGAGAACACTGTCCAGTGCCTAAAGCTGTGCTCACAGTCTCTTGCAACAAGTACAGAAAGCGCAGAGAGGCTTTCTTCAATCCATGGGAAGACCTTTCTATTACGTCATGCATTTCGAGACACTTGAAAATGATGTTTTCATCAGTGAAAGGAAGTAATCGGTTAGGATGTTTTGCCGATTTGATGTCCAGCTTCAAATTTGGGACAGAAAAACCTCTGGAAGTTTAAATTTCTTTTCTAGAGGATGCCTAATGTAAGGTCTAGGAAAGTCCTACGTATAAATTGCCTGAGCTGCCCTTGCAGCTCTTGAGGTTGGTGAGATGGCAGAAAACCAAGCAGAGTTTTCCTCGGATGGCTCCGATAGGAATGTGCCTGGTTGAGCACCTGGTTAGGACATTGCTTGCTGTATAATTCATAAAGGGAATTTTGAAACTCCCATGACAGGAAAGTTAAATTTCTAAAAGCCAGAGAAAACTTAAGACTGAAGAGAGGGGAAAATGTGGCTTGTTAGAAGGTGCCGTGTTGTGTGGAACGTGAATGGTGCTGTGCATGAGCTTCTTTCCTTAATTGAATAAAAGAAGCTGAAAGGGTTGTTCATGTTCATGGCCTGTGCATGTTCTTGGTATTTTACATTTAACTTCTGAAAACTGTAGAGCATAAATACATGGAAGGAAATATCTAAGAGGCTAAAATCCAGTCTGTATGTTAATTTTGGAACACCTCAACTGCAGGAACTTTTTTTTGCAGAAATGCGATTTGGTCATTCATGATCCCATTAAAAAGCTAAAATATACTAACCTCGTTTGTGCTTGAGGAAGATAGTGACCTCTGTATGTGTTAAATTCCCTCTTCAGGATAACCTTAATTTTGCTCAGAGCGCCTTGTCATAAAGGTCAGAAGACTGTTACCATCTTGTCTCTGATCAAATGCGTGCAGGCCGACGTGGAAAAAGTCTCTCTGCGGTTGATCTTTATGGCATTTTTGTACAAAAACACACAATAACCTGGCACAGGGATATGTAAGCTTGCAAGAAACCTGTTTATATAAGAAGGTATTTCCCATGTGTTTGGTGACAGGGAGGTGGCTTGAAGATACAGTCTCCTGCATGAGTGCAGACCGGCTTTTGTGGGGCTATGACTTCAGTCACAATGGCTCAAGGATGAGGTTTGTGGTGGGCTCTGTCAGTGTGTTGGTGCAGACATGTGTGGTAGCTTCCAGGGTTGTGCAGGCTTTCTCCCCATGTTGCGTAGCACAGCAGTCTTGGGATTGCATCGTCTGTGGTTGTAGCTCTAGTTTTGTGAATGCTTTTTTGCCATTCAGTGCTCTTCTGCGTTATGGATCATGCATGAATTAGCCTGCCCGTGTCAGTGAGCAGGATTGTGGCAGAGTGGATTTTGATTTTATTTCCTCAGCCAGGCAGTGTGCTGAACATGTTCTTCAGTTTGGCTAAAATTAAACCTTCTCCCCACCCCAAGCTGCTCTCCCACCCTTGGACTTCCACTACGCAAGGCATGAGAGACATGCAGAGCACACGGGAGGTTGGCGCAATAATGTTTCAATTAACTATTAAACTCTTTAGCCTGTGATATGACCTAATTCAGCTTGAAGAGCATGCTTGCCCCAGGTGAATAGAAAGCCTGCCTGAGCAAGCATTGGGGCTCCAAGCAAAAATTACTGTGTATCGGAGGAAAAGCTTAATTGTAAGGCTAAAGCCTTACAAATCTAAATAGGATGTAGCACCTTGAGCAGCAGTCCATGGATGTGGGTTATTGTGTTGCCAGCTGTTTGCAGGTTAAAGCTCATAAAATCTATTTGGAAAGGGTGTGGGCACTGCCAGGTTCATAAGAGCCATTGGTGCCCATTTCACAGCAGCATTTCAGGAAAGCGAGGAGCTGCTTTGAGCTCCCAATGCCACTTGCTTGGCAGAAGGTCGTGAGGAAGCCCCGAGCACTATCCAGGAGCAGGATTTTTGGAATAGTCCCCGTACCATCCTCCGTACTGGCAACAGCTGGTCATCATAGGCATGATGGCCATCTGGGCTCCCTGGCACCAGAGCCCAGCCTTCCTTGTTGCTACCTTGGTTGACTGGAGAGTCCACAGCCTGTAAGTGGCATGGACGTTTTTTAAGCTGCTTGATTTTATTAATTTTTTTAATTTTATTTCTGATGTCACTGGCACACATCTCTGTCTTAGTGAAGTCCCTATGGACCTCAAACACTGGTTGATTTAATAGACAAGGCAAAAACGTCCCATACAGTCAGGGCTGTGCAAAGCCAAGAAGCCGTGAGATGCCCCAGAAGAGGTGTCCAGTGCTTTCAGCTCCCAGCTGTCCTTGTACACCACATGCTCTGTAGCTATGGCTGCCAAAGCTTAGAAGGCTGCTTCGGACAAGGCACCAATCATTTTATTGTGCTTTTCTTGTTACTTCATACTATTTTTCTATGCTTTGAAGAAAGGGACTTGCAGAGCCAATCTGTGACTTCTGAAAGTATCTCTTGGGTATTGGCAGACAATGGAGAAAAATAAACTGTTCTGTTTTGCTAATTGGCTGACACTTGATTAATTGCCTTAATGGCAGGAGTCAAAGTTTGGTATTTTTGTGGAAGGATTGTCCATGTTTGGGGGGTATTTTTTCCTTCATCATATCTTTGCCTTAAAGGATTGGGACTAGATGATCCTTGAGGTCCCTTCCAACCTGGTATTCTATGATCTGGAGCAAAAAAGAGATGAAGCCAGTGGGTATTATTTCATATCATTTCATATCTAGGTGTCATTTCAGGGTTGAAATGATACTTCTGGATGACATTTCAGGGTGTGAAACACGGGGAACCTTGGTGATAACCGTATACGGGTGCAGCTTCTCACTGCTGCCTCAAATACTTCATTAGTAGGAGAGCGTGAACTTTAACAACACTCTTGATAGTGATTTCCTAGAAGCTGATGCACAAGGGCTACGTCTGTGCCTGTTGTTAATATTATTCCAATTTCTACTTGTAATTGATGGGAGTTGTTTAATTACCAATACCATCATTTAACACAGAGAGCTACAAGGTGGTGGAAAACACTGTGGTGCAAAACCTTCATACCTTAACACACATGGAAGACAAACGCAAAAATTAGAAAAGATTAACTGCTGCTCTACTTGGATGTGCAGCAATTCGTCAGAATTTTAATGTCATCACTTGAAAAGGGAATGTGAATTGGCATAAGTCACGTACCCACCTGGCTCAGGTGGGCTTTTGAGCACAGACCTTGGCTTATCCTTCCTCATCTAGGAGTGTGTCAACTGGTGAAGGGACTGTAGGGAAGGTCTTATGAGGAGAGGCTGAGGGAGCTGGGGTTGTTCAGCCTGGAGAAGAGGAGACTCAGGGGGGACCTTATCACTTTGTACAACTACCTGAAGGGAAGTTGTAGGCAGGAGGGAGATAGTCTCTTCTCCCAGGCAATTTGTGACAGGACAAGAGGGCACGGCCTGAAGCTGCACCAGGGGAGGTTTAGGTTGGATGTTAGGAAGCACTTTGTCACAGAAGGGATGATTAAACACTGGAATGGATTGCCCAGGGAGGTGGTGGAGTCACCATCCCTGGAGGTGTTTAAGAAAAGTTTGAATGCTGCACTTAGTGACATGGTTTAGCTGATGTGGTGGTGTTAGGTCATAGGCTGGACTCAGTGATCTCAGAGGTCTTTTCTAACCTCAATGATCAGAATTTCTCTAGATCGGAAGAATTTACATGAACAGAAATTGACATAGTTTCAGAGTCAGATCTTTGCTTCTCTGATTGTACCATGATTTAATTGACAATACCGTTGTTACAGTCGGTCACTGTCCTAGTTGATGCATACAGAAGCAGAAAGCATGTGACTTGGTATATTCTGTGTCAGACAAATAGTAAGTGCTTAATATTTGATACAATGTATAGATATTTATATATTTATACAAACATTGCATGCTATAAGCACACACATAGCGTCTAGGAATTCATTGCAGTTGTGCTGGAAGACAAACCCAAATGGAAAGCTGGGTTGATAGTATTACACTTGCTTTTTTTAATGTTGATCATTTCCTCCCATAGTTAACTAACATCTGCTAACTAATGTGGAAATTTAGTTATATTTCCTAAGCGGTGAATGCCCTAGTTCAAAGGGATCACTTCCAGTCGACTAAAATAATTCAACTATATATGGTACTAAGGAGCGAAGTGATGAGACATTATTAGAAGCATAAATATTCAAACCTTTTTTTTTTCAGGTTAAGTTAAACTTAATTTCTGTGCTGACGGCTTTCCATGCTCTGGGAATTCTGCGGACAGATGTGAGCTTACTGCAGCTCTTCAGTTGGCCTTCAGTACATGGGTGCAGCATTGGTTGCGATGGGAACAATCTGTATTTACTGCAGGCTTTTGCAAGAAAGAGGTGGAGAAGTTGCTTCAAAAAGTTCCTGGTTGAGGACGCATTGATGTGGTGTCCCTGTCCCTCCTCTCCCCGCCTTCTTTAATAGCAGAAGACTCAGGCAGTGCTGGGCCTCAGCCTGACTCACTTAAGGTAACATGTAAGACATGACACAAGTCTGAGGGCTCCTCGTGATGCCACCGTGAACTGTTGTGAGACATTTCTGAGATGGAGGAAAAGGTTGATGCCTGTGGACAAAGCCGTGTTGTCGCTTCAGCTTTGGTGATTTGTGATGGTCCAAAAACAGTTGTACCACCAAGTCACTGCAGAAGTGGTTGCTGGCTTCAGCACATCCCCGCTGCATTCTTGGAGGGACTGTAATTCATAATGGTGGTGGGTTTATTTTCATTTGAATTAAAAAACAAGGCAGGAAAGTCCAGAACAGCTTTTCTTGATAATTTCTGTTTGTGACAAACCCCTTCATTTCTAACAAGTGTCATTCCTTGAGTATCGCAGTAAATATATGCAAATACACAAGTAGAGGGAGCGCCTTCATGCTGTGACTAGAGGGGTAAAAAACAACAGCAAAATAGCTTGATTTGTTGGTATCACCTAGAGAACATTGTCCATGCAGCGACAGCCCTTTCAGTGACTTGTAATGACTTTAAATGAGGTGCAAACCAAATAGCAATGTTGGCCGGGGAAGCAGCTAATCCATAATGTCCAGGATGGCCTCCTCGGACTGACAGCTCTGGGGACCTGGATGAGGAAACTCTCTGCAGCTGCTTTTGTATAGAGAATAGTGCGACCTGCAGTTGGAGGCTTTTGCCGGTATCTTAAGCTTCAGAAAAACAAATATTCGCTCAAAATAACATAAAAAAATAAACTTCCACTACTTCCTGTTTTTATAGTTCGCTTGCTTCCTCAGTGTCATGGTTTTGTCTCCAGGACTGTAGATTATTAATCTTCGGAGGATCAGGACCTTCAGAGAAATATTTCCTGTACATGTTTATCTGTCTCCTTAACAAATTAGTATCTAGTTGCTCTCTTCTGAATTTTCCTGCAAATAATAGGAAACTCTCCCTCAGTAATAAGGCTTTTTGCTGGGAAAAATACCGGGATGAATCACTGCCAGGGGTTAAAGTACCTTTTGTATGACTTAGTCAATGGCATCCTTTACGACATCTGTAAGAAGCCTCAAATTCCAGAGGCCACTGTCTTTGTGTTGGTTTTGGCAAAGCGTTGCTTCAGCTATACTTCATTTATCTGGTTGTAAGTGCATCTGGAGATCTCCTGTCTTGAGTGTTACCTAGGCTTATAGAAGGGGGATGCTGCTATATGTAGAGCTTGTTTCAAGACGGCCACGGATTTCAACCTGATGGATTAGCAAGGTGGGCATTGGCCATTAGTCAACAGGTTTTTACCTCTAGTTCTTGCATTGCCTGGTTATAATGGGATGGAGGCCATCTTTTCAGCCTCTGCACTGATAGCTTTTGTTACTTTTAGATAATCTCAGCTCAGGTTTTAAATACATTCATTTAGATTTCCTCCTAAAATGTGCATGTGTGCGCGTGGTGGATGGGGACTTAACTAGCAAGTTCTCTGTGGATTTGTTACAGTCTGAGCACATCTGGACAGGCTGAAACGAGGATGTGGTTTCTCCCTCCTACCCCAAAACTGATGGTATGCATCATCCATACATCTCCAAGGGAGAGTGCTGGATTGGGACGAGTAGCTGGCTCTCCACCTTGGCTTCCTATTTCAGATGGAGCTGTCATCATCCAACTCCATCACTGAATCCACTGAAGCTGGGTCTGTTACACTGCCTGTAACTCAATGCTCGTGCCGGCACCGCCTCAGGTTTCTGTGGCACGTGCTGAGTTGCATCGATACCTGCAGCGTATTCACAGTGTTTGCCTGGTGGCTCCTCCAGGGCTGTCCCTACGGTAGAGGAAATAGGGGTTGGGCACCTACCTCGTCATGGTGCTAATATTAATAAAAATGCGTCCCTGGACAAAGAAGCAGCTTGCGGGTCCTTCAAGGCATAGACTTCTGAATTGCCCATTGCTCCACCTTGGAGGTTAATACTGGAAATAGCACTTGATTGGACTCAAAAAAAGCTTGGAGGGGGTGTTTTTTGTTGTTGGGTTTGTGGGTTTTTTCAGACGACTTGGAGTGATTTCGTATCACGGAGAAAATTGTTTAGCAAAGCTCATATTCTACTTGCTTTTGAGCAACACGTGTGTCTTTCTCTCCCTTAGCACACTGAAACACCATTGCTGTTTTCTCTGAATATTAATTTCTAGCGGACAACAAGGCCTTGCAGGGCAGTCTTGGCACGTCGTGCTTCCGCCACCGTCTTGTTTGGGAGCCAAAATATCCTGCTGGAGTGCTGGGCGCAGAGTTGCTTTCCCTTTGCACAAGCGCTGCTGAGAGACCTCTCTTCAGACAAGGCTCTTCCTTTCTAAAATTTCTCTTGCTCCAGGATATCAGTGGACATAGCAGGTGAATGCTGAGCAAGGAAGTCAGAGACGCGTAATATAACTCAGATGAAACTGCCTTAAGGAAAAAGAAAACCAAGTTTGTAGATGGGGCGTTGAAGGATAAGTGTGTGCCTCCCATCAATTTTGCATCCATGGAAACTGGACCCTGGTTAAATCTGAGTTTAAGGGCAGGGAAAAAAAAACACAGCAATAACTTGTTTGGGGCTGAGATAAACACTTGCGGTTCCACTATCATCTGCTGAACACGCGTAAAGTGGCTGTAACGCTGCTTGAGAGAGTGAAAAGCAAGTGGGAAGTTGGGGGAAAAAAATCAGAGTGTATCTTCTTTCTTCCTTTTAGATGTCACCTTAATTTATTGGAGGTGGGCAGCGTGCAGCATAGACAGGGCTTTGCCCAAAGAGAAGTTAAACGCTTCCTTCTTGGAGATCTTCAGCATGAAGATAATGTTGCATTTCGTTAGTGTTCATTTTCTGGCATTTTTAAAAAGTGTTGAGGCCTGTTAAATGAATAGACTTGCGTAAGCTGTTACTAGACATTTTCTAAGGTAAACTTTTTTTTTGTCTTCTTTGGGCCACTGATGCTCTGATATTCCCTGATAGACTCGGGAAATTGAAGATTGCAGATCCCAGCTGATACTGTGTACACCAAAAACGCTGATGAGAACAGGCTGAGAAGCTTCTTTACCACCTTTGCTGCTAAAAGCAGCATGCTTTTACCGTTATCATTTATTATTATCATCATTATTGTTTTCATTTTATGCTAAAAGCAACATAAAAGTTCATGGGAGGCTTCAGTCACCTTCGGATATGCCAGAGGGCTCCATCTCTCTGTAGGCAAATGTACCCAAACCATAACTTTCTGGAAGGAATTGGCATGAAAGCACAAACATTTAAAAGATCTGCCTATTAAAAGGGAGTGCAGGAAATAAAAGCCACCAAATGCAAGTGACACTTGTAACTGGGTGGAGGACCGTGGTGGGAAAAAGGGCACACAACTGCCTGCGGCTTGAGGAAACACACGTTTGTTTGTGGCTTTTCCAAAGCCTTTCGGATGTGCAAGGGAAGCGATGGCAAAGACGTAAACAGGAAAGCTGGCTGCAGGGAGAACAAAGTAGAGGCTGGAAGATGCGCATAGTTGGTTTGAGGAGACCGAAGGTCTTGGTGAGAAATCTCTGGCTGTTAGAGGACTTAAATAATAACATCAGAAAGCTGAGTAATAGTTAATGCTAGGTGTACTTGTACAGGGCAGGCAAAGTGAAGCTTGCAGTACTCTGTGCGGGAGGGGAAACCTGCCCAGTGTCATTTCTGTGCTTTGAAAAAGGCAGACTGGGAGGATCACTGTCCTAAATGAACAATAAAATCATTCCCACGCTACTGAAAATGAAAGCAGAATCAGGAGCATTAACCATCTACCTTTAAGTATAAAATGGCAGCTTGTTCCCAAGAGCACTGGAAAGAGCTGGACAAGGTACATTAAGGGCAAGATAATGTTTTACTAAGACCTTACAGGACAAACAGTGATCTTGAAAATTTCAGCTGGTTAGCTGAAGTCAGTCCCCAGCAGAACAGGGAGCTGGCTGAAGGGAGGTACAGTCAACATCAGCTTGAGTGAGTGAACTTGGAGCTGGTCAGCATGGTTTTATGGAAGTTTTTGGTTGTATTTAGCCATGTAGGCGGATAAAGATTATCATACTGTAGTGCTTGTCTCTTGGTCTGCTGTGTCTCATTGCCTTTGCAGGTGCCTTTGGCATAAAGTGTTGAGTCCTGGCATGAGGGCTTTGTGAAAGATAGAGCCAACCCTCAGAAAGAGCAGCAAAGATGATGTGAAATCTAGAAAGAAGAAATTGGAGAAGACAAGAAACTGGATATACATGGTGTAGGCTACATGTAATTAGTCTGAGTGTACTCACATGGGAAAAATCTTTTATCCTACAGAAAATGAAAGCAAAGATGCAGTGATTAAAAGTTAAAAGAAAATTCACACTTAAAAAGATGTTATATATTCTTTTTAGAGATATTGTGGATTCTTCATCACTTGAGATCTTTTGCAGATTAACTGGAGTGATGCGCCTGTTAGACTAAACGGTCTAGATTAAAGCTGAAATGAAACGAAAGCTTGATTTAGGAGCGATCGGGCAAGTCAAGCTCTTCAACCTGTGTTGTGAGCGATTGGTTGTCTCAGAGGTCAGAGGTTTGGATCCACTCGTGGCAGTGATTGACCTTGGCTCATAGAGGCAAGGAGCTCTTTGGACTGCCAACTGAAAAAAGTGGTTGAGCTCTGCTGTCTGACCCATCCAGGAGATTATGATAGCAGTGCGAGAAAAAACACAAATTCAGGTGGAAACCGTGGAGAGCCAGGTCATCAGAAGCACCTCTGCTCTGAGCTAAGTATTTATGTGCAAGAAAAAAGGGAGGAGGAAGGTCTTGGGGTTTTAGTAACTTTTTTTTTATCAAGGAAATGAACATTCACAGCCTGCCCTGTCATGATCGGGTCTGTGTCACACAAGTAAAACAAAGTACAGGGTTAGATTTCCTGGACTATATTACAGCTCTTTGCCCAGGTATCAATTAGGAGCTGTGGAGGAAGGGTTTAATTAGAAGAAAAGCATATGAGGTTTTTCCGGTGTGGAGGAGCTCGGTGCATGTCGTTTGTGTAACCTCTTTTCTGGTCATGGATGTTTATTTGGAGGCAAGTAAGATGCTCTCAGCAGCTTTTCTTTGATCTGTCTGCAGGAAAATTAAATCCACATGGCCTCCACCCAGAACCTTTCTGCATCCTGGATGGAAATACCCTTCTATGCTGGGGTCATTTTTAATTGTCATCCACATGTACAAAGATCCATTCATCTAGAGAATGACGTGTCTGTCCCAAGGCCTAAGCTTTGAAACACCCAGAAAAGAAAAATGGGTGTTGCAAGCTGTCAGTCACCTGGAGATGGACTTGTAGAACCAATATATAAAGACTTGTCTTGGTTTTCACAGTTCAAAATGGCAAAGAAGTGCTGTCTCCAACTTGCCATGCTCATTTAGCATCTCTGTAATTTATATATAGGTTGTGCCTTCACTAGGACCTAGGACTGTACTAAATGCAATGATCCAGTGGCAAAGAGATTCCTGCAGTGGTGTAGCCGGGATGGTGGCCTCAAAATGATCACCTACCAGCCTGGGCTCTGAGCTACAAAGCAATTGCTGGTGTAATGCAAGGCACCAGGCACCATCCTGGTGGCCTGCAGCTTGCCAGGGCCAACTGCAAACAGGGATGGATCCTCTCTCAGATGAGATGATGTCTACAACAGATTAAATACTGCAACTTTCCTCTTTCCTTAGTTTTACTGGAGTACTCAGGGTGCGTCTGTCTTTGCAAAGCTTAGGCTCAGTGATGCTTAGAAGAGCCTTCCTCCAGCTTCATGGAAAATAGGGAAAACATGATAATGGTAGGTGGGGAGGAGCATTTCAGTGCTCCTGAATATTCAACAGCCCCAAGCACACCATGACAAGTCTGAAGTCATTCCTGAGGATAAGCTTTTCTTCCCTTTTTCCTATTTTCTGCTGCACTTCCATCTCTTCCCTACAATATGACTTGAGTGAATGCTGTATTTAAGAAAAGTTTGTGAGCAACAAAGACAGCATGAATGAAATGAGTGTCTCTGAAGTGCTGAACAAAAAGATACACTGGCCGTGTCTATAAAGTCTTTGCTTGGATTTTTAAAATTATTTTTGTTTCTTATTTGACAAATCTATTATTTATTACTTAATATTATTAATTATTAAAACAAAAATGGAGAAAAACAGCCGTCCTTGCCCCTCACGAAACAATGTTTAGGCAATACTGCTATAGCAAATCTCGAAGGCTTCAGCAAAGGTAGGTTGCCTGGTATTCCCAGATAATGAGACATCACAAGTTTCAGAGTGTCCTGTACAGACCTGGAGCTGCAGGTCCTCAGAAGCCTACACTGCACTAAAATTAAGTGCTGAAACATCCTTTTGGTGGTTCACAAGCTGTCAGGGCTTGGTCTTATGGGCTGTGTTCATACTGTGCTGTGAAAGTTCAGCCCGTTAATACGACTGGCGTTAACGAGGCGACTGAATTGCATTCTCTCCATCACAAATACTCCAGCAGCTACAGTGAAAATGGGCTCCTCTTGCTCTGACCACAGTCTGAGCTCTTTGAACCATGTTTGTAGTTGGCCAGCAGGCAGTGGAAAGCAGATCCACCGCCTCCAGTTGCAATGTTTACTTTAGATTTCTAACAGCAAAACTCTGTAGCAGCGTGCATCCCGCTGGAAACTGGGGAAAATGGTCATGTCTTTGGGCAGCCGCTCACCAGTCTGAGCACGGAAATGCACAAAAGCTTTGGAGGATGTTTCACCGTAGCACCAAGCTAGTAGGGATGGATGTGCTAAGATCTTCTGGACAGGGCTGTATTTAAGGGGAAAAAAATAAAATACCAGTAATAATGATAATAGAAGCGGAGCAGCATTGCCAACCCTGGAGCTGAGGTTGGTTAGCTTAGCCTTAGGTTTAAAGGACATTTGCAAAAGAATGGTTCAGTTGGTGCTCACAACTCCCTGGTGAATTGATACTTGCTTTCCTTCAGAGAAAATGGTCTTTCACTACCTGAAAGGGGCCTGCAAGAAAGCTGAGGAGGGCCTGTTTACAAGGGCATGTAGCAATAGGACGAGGGGCAATGATTTTAAGCTAGAGGATGGTAGATTTAGATTGGATGTTAGGAAGAAGTTCTTTACCATGAGGGTCGTAGACCAATGGAGCAGATTGACCAGGGAGGTGGTGAAGGCCTCATCTCTGGAAACATTCAAGGTCAGGCCTGATGAGGCTCTGGGCAACCTGCTCTAGTTGATGATGTCCCTGCAGGGGGTTTGGATTAGATGACTTTTGGCGGTCCCTTCCAACCAAAACCATTCTATGATGCGTTCTGTGATTCTAGAACCCTTGGGAGCAGGGCTTGAAGCTGGCTAAGTTGGGTGGTGGGTGTTCTTGACTAATGCAACAACTTCTTGGGTTGCATCAGGAGGTAGACAGGAGGCCGGGGCTCTATTTTCATCCATGTGGATTGAGCACAGAGCTTTTCTGTGTCTTGCATTTTCACGCAGAGTCTTTTTCCCTGCCTGCCCTTGATGCTGGCATACCAGTAAAGAAGCAACTGTGCAGAAAATACCCAAGTCATGGCTCAACCCAGCCATGGGAGCTGAGAGCTCCCTGCAGGGTTGTTAGCTTTACAGCACAATGGCTTTTGTGTGGAAGACCATCTTTGGATGTGTAAGGCTGGAGTTGTGTTGTTTGCTGCTGTTCCTCCATAAGTTGCCGTATATCGGTGCTCATTCCCAAGTCTTACTATGTGCTATTCTTTGAATTTCTAAGAGGACCAGCGGTGGGCTGGTCTGTGGAGCAGTGGGAAGGCAAGAAAACAGCGAAGCTATGGGGAGATGTAACCACTCAAACTGTTGTTTCAAAAACATGATTACAACACAGCTTATTCAAAGATAGTTTTGTCTTACACTGGGAGGCTAATTTCATCTTCCCCCTCATCCCTGGGGAGAAAAAACTTCAGAAACTGGACTTGCAGCAAAAAGGGCCAGGCTTCTTTCTTTGATTTTTCTGGCTGACGTTGCTTGTGCACTGGAGACAGCTGAGGACAGAGCGGATGGGTGCTCTGTTAAGCATTTGAGCAAATCCTGCTACATCGGAATAGAATGAGTGGTGGGCTGGGGATGTGCAAATAAGTATGTTTTTTAATACTTTTTAATTGTTTTAGATAGCACAATGCTCTGACTGGCTAATGAGTTACCCGGTGGTCATGAATGTTCTTCTACCAAAACAGAGTACCCTTTACCCATCAAATTGAGGACCTTTTTTTCCGTTGTATATTGAAATAGGGTAAACACAGCTGGCATTTGATCCTACTAGAACAAACTTCAAATGCTGCCCGTTGCCTTCAGTGCGGCTTTGGACTGTAGCTTGATTCCATCGTTGTGACAAAATCCAGCCACGCCGCCGGGAATAGGTACCTGCAGCTACACCTGCACACGTGCTCCATGGGTGCTGGAGAGGAGCGGCGCACCAATGCTGCTGTCCTGGCTACTCAGGATGTCCCCAGCATCCCCCATGCACTGGATTCCCCCTGTGCAGCGTCCCACTGGAACTGGATTCAAGGCTCAGTGGTCTTGAGTGTTGGTGTTTCCGTGGTCCAAGCTTGACATTTTCCAGAGCGTGTATGGTTTAGGTTAAAATAGGACTGTTGCTTTCCTAAAGGATGCTCTCAGGCAGCGTCACCTTGGCAGCTGTTGCCTGTCCTGGCAAAAAGGGATTTTTGCCCCAAATCAAGGTTAAGGCGGTTTGGATGTAAGGAAGGCAGAAGCAGCTGAGCCTGGAAACACTTAATTAGCTTTCTTTCCCCCTCCTGCTTAATCACGAGCAGTAGAAACCGAGCAAGTATTTTTAGAAGCTGCTTTCAGAGCCCTAGTATTACAATTTTTTTCTTGTTGGTGGTGCTGAGGCAATTCTTGAGCAACAATTTTGCTTTAAAAAAAAAAAAAAAGAGAGGGCATTTAGAGATGATCATACAACTTCGTGGAGGGGTGACAGTGGCTGAGTGAGGAGTTAAAGCGGTTATCACCGTTTTTGAGCAACTTGAGATCAATTGCCCAAAATGAAGCTCATGCGTTGGGATGTTGCTGTGTTGGCACTTTGGTTGAATGGGCTGCCTTCAAAGGTATAGTATAGAAGATCCTATAGTTGATATTTATAAATACGAACGTGCTGTGAACTGGAAGTATTTAAAATCCTGCTAAAAGCTGCAACAGAGACAGGCATTTCAGGAGACTGAGTTGTTGGGATCCTTGGTCCCAGTGCTGCGTTAGCAGCTTTTGGGGAATAAAGTGCAGCCGAGGTTACCGGAGATGACGACTCCTGTTTTCAACTTTGGACCTGTTTGCAGTCCTGGGTGAGTGGTGACATGCCTGCTAGGCTGGTGCAACCTCTCAGCAGCACGTTTGCTCTGTCAGCTGCTGCTAAACGCCTCCGTTATTAGTTTATGGTGGTTGTATCGTAATTATTGTATTTTTTTTTTTCCCCCAGCCTATAACCAGGGTGGGGAGGCAAGGATCTTTGGTCGGTGCGTGCGCCTTGCGCTGTTGGAGCAGGGAGGATGTTACGAATGAGTAATGGTGGGGCCGGGGCTGTAATATGCAGAATACCTCTGGGATGACTCACCCGGTACAATGCAGCACATCCCTCAAGGAGACTGAATCACGCATGGGGGGAAGCCGATCGCTCGCTCCCTCCATCGCTCCCTCAGCGGACACCAGCTGGATCGCCGGGCAGCCAACGCCGACTGGGAGGCTGGTAGTGGTAATGATGGTAAAATGGAGCAATTGGGGTGTAAAATGTAGAGGAAATGGCATCCCCAGGCAGGTATGTGTGTGTGCTCTTGTTGTGTATAATTTCTTTTTTTTCCACTTTTGCTTTTTGTCCTCTGCCTCCCCCTGTCTGCCCCCACAACCTTTCTGAATCTTTTCTAAATCAGCATATAATTTATGAGCAAATATGTATCACTACTTTGGTGAAACACAGGCTTTCACTTATGATTGTATATAAATCATTTGCAGAACTAATTGCTTTAATGTGCACCCTGCCTTAAATATTGAGAGGAAAATAGATGTTCCCTGGGAAGCTGCTTCCCATGATGTTCCTTTCCGTGGACGCTTTTTGGGATAGCAGGAGTTAAAGAGAAGTGGAAGGCAAACTTCATGTACGTGCTTGTTTTGATGTAGTTAAGAATGTCGTCTTTTATTGTATTTTTTAAAAAATGCATTTATCTGACAAAAGATAAAAAGTATTTTAGATTTAGACCACAGTTATCCTGCTTATTCCCTTCCCCTGCCTTTGAAATAGATTCAGCTGGAATTGAGTCACAGAAAAATTTTTTATACATTTGCAAAATACTGTCAGGCCTTTGTAGTTGTATCGTACGTGTCACGGAGGATGTTTACAGGGGGATAAATATAGTTGCATTCTACACTCATCAAAATGGAGGAGAGTTGCGGAAATGCAAATTGTTCTGGGTGAGCTGAGAGGTTTTGGTGAGGTTTTGTTTTTTTCTTTTCTTTGTAAACTTTGATTATTTCAGAAACATTTTGTGTCCGCCTGCATGATAATTTATTTTTATGTTCTGGAGTGTCATTAATTGTGTAGCTGAAGATAAGCACGCCTTGCATTATTTTTCGCTCAAACGGTCATACAGCTGTGTTAGGACGGGTAGCACTTAATCTGCAAAATAGGATGTTTTATGGGAGCAACGGGAGACATCATCTGGCCAACGCCTTTGGTGGCATCATGGGCATCACCACAGTCTGCGACTTGACAGCAAAAACTCATTGGATGGGGAAAGAGGGTCATGTGGAAATAGCGTTGTCTTGTGAATTGAATAGATTTCTCCATTGCATTCCTCTGTAATTTTTGGCGAGCGGTTTCAAATCTCTAGTTCTATTTTGCAAAGTAAGGAGGTCAATAAAAATTAGGAAGCTGGAATACAGTTGCTCTGCTTGGTGGTTTTCTTACTTTCGCTGAATATCGCCATTTAGCTAACACGCATTTAGATAACAGCAGTGGCGTGTTTATGGTCAGTAGGTGTTGGAAGAAAATGAGGGTAAAATTTGGTTGTGGCTTAGTGGGTGGAAATCAATTCAGGATGCAGATCTCTGCAACTACCTGTTTGGCTAGCTAAGCTTTCGCTTGCTTTTTGCTTATCATGCATGTGACATAAAACAAATACCAGCTGTCATGCAATAACAACTTCCTTTTCCATTACAGTAAATGATAGTACTAATTAACTTTCCTTGAAATCTGTTAATATTTTGTACCCTTGCACAAAAATAGGACAACTCAAGTGTGCAGCTCTTGCCTATACTTTGTGCTGGCTTCGCGCGAACTGCGGGGTAAATTATTTAAACACATTATTAAACTGATTTTGTTGTTGTTGTTGTAATTGTTGTTTTGCTGCTCCTCACAACTTTCGAAGCCCTACTGATGTGTGCAGCTATAAAGATTTATTGCAGAATTGATCCATTAGGCAGTTTTGAAGAAAAGTTGGTTATTTTGTTGTTGTTTTTTAATAAACACCAAACATAATTTGCAACCGCTGACAGAGCAGACACCGTGCAAAGCTGCGAGGAGGCTGGTCCTCGAGTGATTCAGTTCTCCGTGCAGGACTGAAACACCCAACCCTACAGCTGTGCGGAAAGCAGTCGTGTTATCGTGCCTGCACCAAAACAGGGTGGGTTTTAACACCAGATCCATAAGGAGCAAGGGCTAAGGGTCCTCTCAGCAGCAGAAAGTTGCTCTCATCCCCTAGTTTGGTACAGCCAAATTAGTTGGGACGTTGCATTGTAAAAACGCACTGTGAGAGTTACTCTCATGGCAGAAGCTGATTTTTAGTGTGTGTCATTTAAAAAAAAAAGTTAGAAAAAGTTGATGTGTATATATACACAAAAGAAGTGACTATAAAAAAATGCATATCTACATTTATATTGTGCATAATACATATACTATAAAATACAAATGCATATTTTTTAAACAATTAGTTTTTAACATACTTCCTGGAAAGATCCAAAATAATTATGGGATTATGAAATCCCATTTGAGCAAGTTAGGATAGAGCTGTTTCTCGTAAACCCAGCCTTCAATGTTTAACAAACCTTTTGGTGAAAGGATTCCTTTGTTCGTTGTTGCCTCGGTGTTCAAGGGAGCTGTGGAGGCGGGAGGCTGGATTGTTGCAGGTGTCTTGGTTTTTTGAGAAGTTTTTTTCCTTCTGAAAAAACAAACAAACAAAACTGCCGTTAAACTTTCCTACAGAGAATTTTTGGATGAGCTTGTAGCGCTGGAAGCAAACCCAGGCTGTGGACGACCTAGCCCCTCTTTATTCTGCCTTTGGGGCTGCTCTAGACCCAGAAAAGGCATCAAGGAATGAAAGATAAAATCAAAAGGTGGTATTTTGGGTTTGCTCCAGCCTCCTGGAGCTGTATTCCTTGCATGAGGCCGTGGGTCCTGTAGGAAGACAGCTTTGAGGCTTGAAGGCGCTTAAGACTTTAAGCATCCCTGCCGCACCCAGGACCCTCCCAGTCCATCAGAGTGATCTCCTTGCTAGGTTGGGGTTTTTGTGCTTCACACAAGATTTTGGACAGTGCTTAGCAGGAAAACCCCCAGCACTGAGTTACCTTGGTGCAGAACCTCTCCTCTGGGCTGCTTTATGGGATGTGCAGACAGGACTGTGCGTGTCCTATAACTTACTGATGATGATTTCCAAATCCTGCGCAAGCACTTCCTTTGGGGCAGGATTTTCCTCTTCCACTTTCTGTGCTGCTGCGACTGACAGCGTACTTGGAATTAATGTAAATTTTTTTTCTGTTTTTTTTTTTCCTGGGTTTTTTTTTCCCCCCCCTGAAATGGCCAGTATACAAGCTGAACACACGCTGCCAAACCCAGTTCAGCAGCCAGAGAATGAATTGGGGAGTTGGAAGGGAAAACTCCTTTCCATTTTCAGAGGGAACCCAGGAGGAAATGCTAAATGCCAGCGAAGTTTTCTCATTTCGTTGAAACAGACAGAAATGTCCTGAAATTGAACTTGTGAGGTTAGTATTGGTTTAAGATGAAGTGCCCCAGGACAAGCATGTTGCGGGACTCAGCCAGCATCTCTGGAGCAAGGCATGTGGAGGTTGAGCTGTCTTGTATTTACTCCGACTGGGTGGAACCCCAGATTTCCCAGATGCCTTTTTATTCTGGCAGTGTTGGACTTGAAAGGCAGAAAACTACAGGTTGCAAATTTGTTACACTGGAAATGGGTTAGAGATACAGTGGTTCTGTCTTCTTGGTGTGATGCAGACTTGAGGGCAGGAAAAACTTGTGGGAGATTTTCCATGATTTTCTACAGGCTCTATTTTAATACTGGATCTGACCAGGTGCAGGTGGCTTTTTTTTTTTTCTTGGTGATGTTTAATAGAAAAGCTTCAAACCTGCTGAAAATCTAAATGGTATTGAAAAATCAACTTCATTTTGCTATGACTGTGTGCACTGAGAAGTTTTCTTTGTAAAAAAGTGCTAAGTTAGAGCTTTGAAGAAGAAAATGGTGGTTATATTATAATCTGCAGATGTTTCACCCTTGCTAGAAGGTTCATGAACCAAGCATCAGATCAAGAAGGCCGCACTCCAAAAGTGGCGATTTTTCATGACTTCCATCAAAACGCCGCTGCTTTCTGGCTGTGGGATGAACTCTAGAGAGGATTCTTGCAGTATAATCCCCAGTGATCACCTGAGCAGAACGAGATGGCTTTAACTCCAGCTGTCGGAGTTGCTGGGACAGGGACAGAGGGCAGAGTAAGAGCACCATGAAATATATCCCACTCAGACAGAGGTGGGTTATGCCCCAGTTATCATGAAGTTAAATTTGCATGGATCCCTGGAGTTTAAATTGTGTTTAAGCGCCCAGTGTCTGCAGTTGGGTTCAGCTCAGCGGCCCGACATCTGCCACCGTTGCATTCGCAGCCTCCTGCTGGCTCTTCCATGAAATCTGGAGTCTGAGAAGAATATCGAGTGCTGTGTCCATCATTTTGTCCACCGATTATATGTAATTGCTTTCTGTCTGAGACTAAATTTCTCCTGGCCTTGTATGCTGCGAAGTCAAGAAGGCAGGAAGACGCTGAAGTGCTGTAGGCTGCATTAGCTTGGAAGTTTCCAAGTTTATATTTTGGTCACCTAGCTTGGCTAGAGGGAGAAATATTATTGAGGTATGGAGAGTGTCTGGGAAGTGGTTTAGATGCTAAATGTAACTGAAAGGAAAGAATAAATGCAGTGGGTTGGACTACTATTTTTTTCCCATTGGGATTTTTAGACATCTCAGATGGTATTTGCAGTTGCTGCATGTGAAGCAAAGTGGAAAAGAAGAGCAGCTGGTGGAAGGGAGCTGTGTACTTCAGCCCTCCTTTTACAGACACTGGCAAAATTAAAGCCTTAACGAATGAAGGAATTATTTGTTGTTCAGTCTTGGATGTGGGATTGCAGCCGTAAGCCCACACCAGGCATCCAACAAGGCTCAGGACTTTTTCCTCCGTTGGTTTCGCTGTGGTGCAGTTGCTGTAAGTGATGTGGCTCATGTTGGAGAGCCCTGGATGGCGTCACCAGTGCTTAATGTGGCTCGTGCATGCTGGAGGAAAGTGCTCTTTTATCCGCCCTGAACGTTGCCCATCTCTCAGACACAAATGCTCTGTAAAAGTTAGGCTATAGGTAAAGTAGCCATGGCTTGGTTATTATCAAGGTGATCCTTCAGTCACTTCATGTTTAGCAAAATCCTCAATATCCTTCAGAGTAGTAATTATACACACTCTTTTTTATTATTTTTTTATAGATCTATATGCACACCCACGAGCTATAATTTTTAAAGGACTCTCTTTTCCTTCCAATAAAAACAGCACATGGTTTTCTACACGACTGTACTCCCCAAGTTCATTATGGGGTGGTTGGGGTTTTTTTGCTCAGGGTGGGGCGGGTGAACAACCTGAAGCAGCCCTGGAACACGCTGGCCGGCTGCCATGCAGCTGGGTAATCCCTGCAGATACTTTCTTCCCAAGCTTTTAAGGCTGTTGAAGACAAATCTGTGGGGTTAAGATAGCAAAGTATTCCATTTAAGAGTGTAATTAAGAATAGTTTGCATGAAACATGTAGCGCGTAGGCCATAAACCCAACAATTAGAGGAGTCTTAAAGTTTTAAGAAGCAAATAAAATGAGGGGAACTAAGGCTACTGTGGGTTTTTTAGCTGCTTCATTTTTAACTATATAAAAGGCTTGCACTATCTCAGTGGCAATCAGTATCTCATTAATGGGAACGGGCCAAATACTTTCACATACCTCATTAACCATTTCTCCTGGAATAGTCAAATTGCGCAGTTGCCACGATAAAAGTGCAGGTGGACAACTTGAACGTGGTTGTTCCGCTGCTTCAGTGCACCAAGGTTTCAGCAGTGACATTGCACATGGGATTTGCAGATCGCTTCTTTGCTCCTGAGGATTTTGAATGCCCTTAACCAGCCAGAGCCTCAGTGCAGTCACGTAAAATTAAATAGCAAAGAAAATAAACAGCTTTTACACTAAGGAAGCAAGGTCCTTATATGGACCTGAAATATTTGAGTACCTCCCAAGTATTTATCAACGCTGGCATGAGGGAAAGAACTTCACATTGCCTATTCTAGGCTTGTGGATGGAAATGACAAGCAAGATTTTGACAGAGAAAACTGAAGGAAATGATGCGTAGCCTTGAAGATTCAATGTGGAGCTTCTGAGTTCTGGTACTGTAGCTAAACCAGGATGCAAAGCTCTAAGAAGCCTTAGCTACCTTCTTTCCGTATTTCCTTTCTTTCTTTTTCTTCTGTCCCTTGGCATCTGTTGCACATTGGGAAACGCGTGCCTGTGGCTGGAGCCCAGTGGGTGTGGGGCCGGGCTGGGGCACTCCAGGGAGCACAGCGTCACTGGTGACTTTTGATCGTGCAGGAAAGGTTGCCAAGGCATTACATTAATGGAGGCAGAGCTCTGCTTACCTTGCCAAAGGTGAACCTTTCTGCTGGACAAGGTCCTTTTCTAATAGTGGAGCAGAGGTCTTCATGCCATAGCAGAGGGATGGAAACTAGGTTTTCTGGCTTGATGAAGGAGGTAGCTTTTCATGGTGGGAGATAGGCAGTGTATGAAATCAGTGGCCTTGGTGACAGAGGTTGTAAGAGCCACAGGTAATAGTATTGGCATGGATATGAAGATGAAAACTGTATGTCTCTCTGTGCCTCCCCAGACTGGGCAAGGGTAGCAGTCAGGGGACCTAAATTTAACGTGTAGGCATCCACTGGTATTCAAATGTAATTACAAGCCTAGAGAAATCACCGAGAGGTGATGGAAACAAGGAAGTAATTGGTCAAACTCACAAAGTACTGAGTAACTGCTGCTTTCTTAATTTTCCTTTAAGCAGACAATTCCTGCAGCAAAATAACTGAAGACAATGTTACTTTCTGCTGCCATAAAAGTGAACAGTAAATCCCGCAGGAAGCTGCATTGCCAGTGGCAACTTTCAAGCATGGAGGGAGAAGTGGCAGTCTCTGTGGATGACTTCAGTGGGAGGATGGGAAGTAAGGTTGTATTGAGGGGCTCCAACTTCAGAAGAGAGCTTGAAATTTAATGGGAGCTCCTCAGAAGTGAGAAGAGTTAAAAATAAGTCCAGAGAGGATTTTTAGGGAACAGGAGAACTATATAAAAATGTATAATTGGCTTTCTTTTTACTTCATCTGTTAATTGCTAGTCCTCATAGACCATATGGAAAAGGTATAGAGAAGAAAAAATTGTCTTGGATGGAAGCAGCTCAGTCTTTGTGCAGTAGGAAATTAGCCAAAGTATTTTGCTGCATTCCAAGTATCAGGAAGCCAAGAGGTTAAAGTTGCCACTGGTAAAATCTAGAAATGGGTTCTCGTTTGAAAATAAAAAGGTAACTGGATCTGTTTCTGGATCTGCTTGCTCTGTTCCCCATACCAGGATGCTGCTTTAAGGACTCAAGCAAAAACATTATTTAAAATGTTGTTTCTCAGTTCTGTGAATGGCTTGTACATGTAATCTGCAGTATGAGCCATGTATCTCGGTATGATAAAAAGCTTTTTATCAGCCCAGGTAAAGTCCTCAGAGTAACAGAGCATGAACCATAAGCATCTGTATACTGCCTTCGTCATGTAGATTCAGTGAGAAAGTTGCCGTATCCATAAAATAAAGCTGGTGATGGGAAAATCACAGCATGTGTTTTGTGAGGGCTATCTGCAGAAGAGATTAGCTGGTCCCAGGCTCCTCTGCCCAGAAGATGCTCGCTGCCTCTCTTGTCTGTCCTCAAAACTGCCTTCGGGCAGGATGTCAGAGGCTGCTTTTTGAGGTATTAAATAAAATCTGGTTGTATTAGAGAAACAGGAATTGAGGCTTCAGGTATTAAACCTTGGATTACAGAAGCGATGCACAAACAATGTCTGAAAACGAGGCATTTTTACCTGGTGCAGGGTGAAGAAAGCTGCTGCTGCTTGTAACTTTGGATAGAAAGGACCCATTCTCTTGTCATGTTGTACAGGATGCTGGGAAAATGTCTGGATACAGAGCTTTCCTCAAGGAGGAATTTCTTTCCCTAAAGAATGAGACCTGTTGCTTTGAAGAGCTTCCTCTTTGAGCCCTCTCTGAGTTGAGCTTCCTCCTCTTGGTGAGCTCACCTGGCAGCCTGGTGATGGACAATTCCTGGGCAGTTTTCTTTGTGTGTCCTTTTACATAGTCCCTGTTCATGTTCTCAGTTTTGGCCAGATTTGAGTGTCCTGTGGCACTTTTGTGAACATTGGTGGGTGTCGCAGCAGCTGTGCCACTGATGGTGCCAATGGTGCTGCACCGATTGTGCATGGTTGCTCTCTAAGCGTGCTGTGGTGACCTCCCTGTAAGGGTGTCACAGCCATCAGCACTGTTGCTGAGCGGTCACTGGATGAATCTACATCTAACACATGATGGGTTGCACTGAGTGGAGACTCAACAGAAGCATGAGGACAGCCCATGTTAGCTTGGAGTGTGTTGCATGTCCCGTGCAAGGTGCATGGCTTTTGCTTACGTCCTGTAGTGGCCTTTCTGTTGCCAAATGACTGCCCGTGCCTGCTGATGTCCCCAGCAGATGCTGCAGCAACTGCTGTGGGGAGAGGGTATGGGAAGAGGCCTGGGGGAGTGGGACCTCCTGTGGTGAGAGCTCTTTTGACCCCTTGTGATGGGCACCTGGATTATCCCCAAATCTCAGGTGCTTTTAAAATAGTTGCTTGTGAGGTTATGGTGCGCCACCTTTGCAAGCCCCTTGAAATGCTGATGGAGCTGTTTTAGGGACATAGTGTGGTCCTGATGACCTGAGCTGAGATGGTTCCAGTCTCCTTTTATCTGAGGTACCAGGAGGAGCCACGCTTTGCAGTTTTTTCCCATAAGGCTGTTCCAGCTGCAGAAGAATTTGAGTGTTGTCTTCCAAAGCCCTCCTCACTAATTTGATCACAAAAACCTTAAACACTTTGTTCATGGGTTATTTTGGCCTCCACATGTTCTTCCAGCACTTTGGAGACCTGATCCCCCAATGCATCCCCTGTGGGTGGTGGCCTTGAGGTGCTGGCTGGCTCATCCTGTTCTCTTGGTCCCTGTCTCCAGCTGCATGAGCAAAAGAGCGTCTGGGACTGTGGATGATTTGATCTGTTTGTTGACATCTGGAAACCCACTGGGTTCATTCCTTACTGTTTGATAAGTCCCTTTCCTATGGTGGCTTGAGTGGTCAACGCCATCTGTTATGGAGGTGGACTTCCATCCTGAGCAGAAACTCTGGGGCCAGACCAGTGCCATCTAAATACCGCCCTCAAGAAGACTCTGATGAGACTGTGTGATGCTCACAAAAGGTTTTGTTTTTGTTTTGTTACCATTGCAGTGACAGCTATATTGTGCGAGTCAAAGCTGTGGTTATGACCCGAGATGACTCCAGTGGGGGATGGTTGCCACAAGAAGGAGGCGGTCTCAGTAGAGTTGGCGTCTGCAAGGTCACGTACCCGGAGGGCAATGGAAGAAGTGGATTTCTAATCCATGGTGAAAGGCAGAAAGACAAACTGGTAATAGACCCTAATTCAACTTTTGTCTGTTCTTTTAATGAGAATATTGCTATTGTATTCTTGTGCAAGATTTTTTTAAAACATGAAAACCAGGCATATGCAAATAGGACCGGATTGGGCTAAGCAAACCCATCCTCATCTAGAACTGCCATCTTCTGCTATAACTGGGTTGGCGCGCTGCTGCATGGAAGGAGCAGGTAAAGTTCTGACATCCACGTGCAAAGACCCCCTCTGATGAATGAAAAAAGGCCTGTGATTTTTTGTTGGATTTTTTTGCGTTGCTTTGGGTTTTTTTTCCTAGGGCCTAGCAGGGGTGAGAAGTGAATTGAAGTGTAAAGAACCCATGAAGCCAGTCACATTGCACTGAGTAATGCAGCGCAAGCCTTTAAAAGGGCCATGAATTATTTATGCTGCGTGCCGTTCAAGGTTTGAACGAGCAGAGTGAGAATATGAAGACAAGTTGTCTCTTATGAATTGACGCACTCGGTTTCTCCTGGTAGCTGTTTATCTGAAAAGGAGCTCTCTTCTTTCCCTGCACAAATCGAATTAATAAAAGCCTTCTCCCTATTTCCAGGGTCCGTGTTAGATGTTGTAGTTTGTTATCTTGTTTCTATGTGTTTGATTCTTCTGAAATTCTCTCCTATGAAGAGATCGGCTGGCTTCAAAATAACACACTCTGCACAGGCTCTGCAACTTCACTGGTTGGGAAAAAAGAAAAAAGGGTTATTTGAGTCAGAAATGATCTTGCTTTCAAAAAGACTGACATTTTAAAGCTGTTTCAAGTATAGTTTGTCTTTTGCAATACTATTTTGCTTAGGATGCTTTTTTTGGATGCTATTTGGGAGCCATGTTTGTGGTTTTGAGGGACAGAGTAGGACTAACAAGCCATTCCTGTTCTCCCTGAGCATCACCCTAGAGCTAGTTTTTGGCCCAGCAGAGCTTGAGATGAGTGCCTGGGAAGGGGGTGAGGGAGGAAAACAAGGTGAGGGGAGTGTTACAACACCTCCTAAATCTGCTGCTGGCAGGTAGAATTTCTTCTGAGGAAAATTATTGAGGGAAGAGGTTTTCCTTCCACCTGAGCCCCTGCTAGCTGTAACCTGAGGCACTCTGGGTCTGGGTCTGAAATAGATTCCTGAGGTAGGGACCCAGCACCTACCTCCTCAAAGCAGAAGCAAAAGATAGATGTGCAGTAGTTATGAGAACAATTACAGTGTCTGGTGTTTTCTATTAGTCATCATTTGGTAGGGAAGGATGTTCGCCTGCACGAGGCATGACTTGGCTTGCTTTTGGGTCTGGGCTGAGACAGTTCCGGCTGTGTTCTTGGGATGGGAAAAGTAACTTTGCTTTTCTTTCGGGGCTTGCGCCCTCCCAGGTGGTGCTGGAATGCTTTGTGAAGAAGGACCTGGTGTACACAAAGGCGAACCCCACCTTCCACCACTGGAAAGTTGACAACAGGAAGTTCGGGCTCACTTTCCAAAGCCCCGCCGACGCTCGAGCCTTCGACAGAGGAGTGAGGAAAGCCATTGAGGACCTCATCGAAGGTACCGCAACACACAGCAGTGGCCACTTTAACGCTTGGAAGAGTGGAGAAGCAGGATTGAGTTACAGAGCTGGGAAGAGGGATGGGTTGAAAATCAGGTCTTGGGGTTGGATGTTTCTTGTGCACACATCTGAGCGTAACCAGGTGCTTAACCTGCACTCAGCAAGGCCCAGCTTCCTTCTAAAAACTGAGTTTTCTCATGCCTTAAGCAGAGGTGGGATTTCAGTCCAAGTTTTTCCAATCCTATGTGTCTTGGTCTGTCCAGACTTTCCCCCTCTTAATTACCATCAAGTCTGTTGTTACAACTTTTTTTGATAGTCTTGAGTTTCACACTAGCGATGGCAGCTCAAACAACCCAGACTCTTCTTGTGCAGCCAAATCTCATCTTACTGAGTCTTTGTTAAATCCTAGTATGAATTCCTGCCTGGAGTTGAATAAAACTTTGGTTCGTTTTTGGTTTTTTGCAGTAATTAGTTTTGTCTGCCTCCTTCTAGTTGAATGGTAGTTCTTGAAGACTTTGTTGTGTTTTGGGATTGTTGGTTTTTAATTCTGTAAAAAATGCGTTTGAATTGCCTATGCTTTGAAGTTGTCATAAATTTTTCCTTTTCACATTTCATTGCAATCAGGCAATCATAATACAGCTATAATTCAACAGTACTTGGGTTTTTTTAAACGAAATTTCATTCTTCATGAGTTTTTTGCCCTTTTTTTGTTTGTTTGGGGTTTTTTTAATTGTTTTTTGGTAACGTACCTCTTTATATAGGGACTTAGCAGTCCAAATCCTTTCTTCCTCTCACCCAGTGTGGCCAGGATAGTTTTATATACAGATGGTTATTCTTTTTGAATATGTATTCTTTTGAGGGACGTAAGCTCTGTAAGGCAGCTTAAACTTCTGAATGCCCTGTCCTTGCTTTAACATGGAAGTGGTAGATACTGGGAGACAATCCCCCAGAGCTCTTTCCTTGTAAATAACTCATCTGTTAGAGAAGGGATCTTCTCAACCAGTTACTCATTTGCTCTTTCCTGTGCCATTAATGTGAAGTAGTTACAGCTTGGCCTTCTACTTTCTTCTTGCTTGCTTGCTAAAATTGGGAAGCATTTTGAGTCATAAAAGTGATGTTTGATGTACGTGGCATGGGATTGTGCAAAGTTTGAATGAGATAACTCAATTGTAGTGAGTAGTATTTTGGAGATGCTGATGTGTGGCCACTCCTGTTGTGCTTTTCCTGGTCCATTTTACAGTGGAGGTATTTAAAATCAAGTTCTTCTGTATCTCAGATACTTCAAAAATCACCAAATCCATATTTGTCCCATTAAGGGCACAGACTGGTCTTCATGAATGTGTTCCTCCTTAACTTCCAAATAAGGCTTTCTGAATGAAAACCAGTAACTGGCTCGCGGACGCACAGCGTTGAGCCACGGATTTCATTTATCATTCATTCTTTGTTTGCAGAGTCGATCAAATTTAGCAGGTAATGTTAAGCACAACCAAACTACGTTCATTTGAAACTTCACTACGTGAAATGGCTGCTTTGTTATTAATGTTTAACTTGACGGTTTGTTCCCTGTAGCATCAGAAAAGTAGAAGTTTGGTGCACAAGTCCGGGAATCCTGTGCGGCTCTGCGGAGCGTCTGGGTTTTTTACTTTGAAAGCTACTGTAGCAAATGGCACCAATGTTTTCACGTTACTTTGCGATTTAAGTGGGCTTTCGCACTTAGCTCTGAACATCTTCGTGATGATGCAACTGAGAGCAGCCAAGGCTGGTGCGGGTAGCGTTATATAAAGCATGTTCTTTTCAAAAAATTCCAGAATGAAGGTGGTACAAACTGTTCAACTATTTTAGTTAGGGATGTGATGTGGCCCTAATTCAGTATAGTGGTGGGCTTACATTAAAAACAACACAACTACCTTTGATTTTGAGTTTCCTCTCCCATCAGAGAGCATCTTGTTGCACTTACCCACCTCGTCAGCCTCACGAGGGGTGAAGCCAGCCAGGAAGGGGTCTGAGATCCTTGGTTGGGGTAGGCAGATGTCACCCCCTTTTTGCCGCAGCATAAATTCACTGCCAAGCCCAGTGATGGCATGTGCCACCCTCCCTGCTGCCCTTCTGCGATGTGGGTGCTGACCAGGCTCTCCAGCAGCTGCAAAAGGGGGCATCTGCAGGATGGGCAGAGACGTTGTAGGAAGGATTTTTTAATATGATTTTCCACTTCCCCAAGTGATTGGTGTGTACTTGGTGAAAACTGCACCCCAGTATTTTGCTATTGTCAATGGTTTTACACATTTCAGCTGCTTTCAGACACACTTGTGTGGGACAAAGTGGTTCTCTGAGAAATAGCTGGTAACAAAGACAACCTTGGCAGTATGTAACCACTTCCAAAATTAAAAGAAGAAAAATCCCCAATCTAACACTTCATTGTCAAAGTGAGGTTTGGGTTTTTTTGAAGTGAAAAGTCATTTTCCCCTCAAATTTAGGGAGTACGTGGGACCTAATGAGATGCATTCTCGAGTCCTGAGGGAATTGGCTGACGTAGTTGCCAAGCCACTCTCCATATTTCAAAAGTTATGTTAGTCAGGTGAAGTCCCTGGTGACTGGAAAAAGGGAAACATCGCACCTATTTTTAATAAGGATAGAAGGGAGGATCCTGGGAACTACTGACCTGTCAGCCTCACCTCTGTGCCTGGGAAGATCATGGAACAGATCCTCCTAGAAACTCTGATGAGGCACGTGGAGGACAGGAAAGTTATTCAAGACAGCCAGCATGGCTTCACCAAGCTCAAGTCCTGCCTGACTTGGGCTTAGGAGTAGTGGTGGATGAAAAGTTGGACATGAGCCGGCAATGTGTGCTCACAGCCCAGAAGGCAAATTGAAGCATGACCAGCAGGTCAAGGGGAGATGATTCTCTCTCTCTACTTTGCTCTGGTGAGATCCCACCTGGAGTGCTGTGTCCAGCTCTAGAGTTCTCACCCCAGGAAGGACATGGACCTGTTGGAATGGGTCCAGAGGAAACCATGAAAATGAGAGAGCTACAGCACCTCTCCAGTGAGGAGAAGCTGAGAGAGTTGGGATTGTTCAGCCTGCAGAAGAGAAGGCTCCAAAGAGACCCTATTGTGGCCTTTCAGTAGTTAAAGGAGACCTGTAAGAAAGATGGGGACAGTCATTTTAGCAGGGCCTGTAGTGCCAGGACATGGGGCAATGGTTTTAAACTAAATGCAGGGATATTTAGACTAGATATAAGGAAGACGTTTTTTACAGTCAGGGTGATTAAACATCGGCACACGTTACCCAGAAAGGTGGTAGATGCCTCATCCTTGGAAATATTCAAGGTCAGGCTCTCAATGGGGGCTCTGACTGAGCAACTTGGTTTGAGTAGAGATATCCCTGCTCACTGCAGGAGGATTGGACTAGATGACCTTTAAAGGTCCCTTCCAATCCAAACCATTCTATGATCCTACGATACTAACTTGTATATTGTTTCTTGGCAGGTGAGGTTCTGGTCTCAAGCACTGATTAGTACATAGTTTTACTGTTCTTCAGAAATGAGTCTTCTGTAATTGGAAATGTGAACTGCTATTTTTAACATAGTTAATTAACATTGGCAGCCATGCAGTTGTGTGTCAAGAAACACTTTCAGATTTTACCTTTCCAACCTCGCAGATGGTTTTTTCTTCCTTAATTTGAGCCACTCTTTTACACATCTACAACATACAAAGTTGTGAGAATCCAAATGTTTGCCAGCTTAAGAAAAGTTGTATAGAAATATGTGTTTTAAAAAAAGCTGGGTTTTTTTCTTTCCTAGGGTCTACGACTTCCTCATCAACACTTCACAATGAGGCTGAGGTCGGCGATGATGATGTCTTCACTGTAAGTACATGTCACCCAAGGTCGTTCTCCTTTATGCTCTGGCTTACATGGTCAAGTTGGAAAGGATTTTTCTTTTTATGCCTTGGTATTGGCTTCCAGCCATCATTGTATTTGCCCAAAGGGTGTGTTTTATTTGATGGAAGTATGTCCTCTCTAGAAGGTAAAGCCTTGAGTTTCTATTGGCCTCTCGTTGCCACGTGAAAAGTATGACAGAGCAGATGTTGTCAGGGCTAGAAATGAGCAAATAATAACTCTTAAATTTCCTATGACTTGATCTGAGTGACACACACACCTTTTAATACCTCGCTAGAGTAGATGGCTGCTACTCAAGGAAATGAGATTTTTCGAAATGTAGTTGTTAAGCAAAATACCTTTAAAGGTGCCTTTTGTTATGTGTGAGATGTGAAAAGTCCAAACAAGTGGTTTTTAGCTGGAGGAAGGCACAGCAGCGTTGCCATCTACCTAACCAGTGGTGACTTAAGTAGGAGTGAGTTGCTCTTATTTAGTACGTGATCTAAAAGATCTTTTGTAGCTTTTCTGAAACAGCAGCAGCTCCTGTCTCTGCTAGGCCTACATGCTTTAAAAGAGGAAGAAAAAAAAATTCTGTCGGATGAAATCGTAATCCGATGGTGGATATTCCTTGGGCTGAAAACAAGATGCTCACAATGAATACTTTGTTTAATTTATTTTTTTAGCTCTGATCGTGAACCCCCGTGCACACGCATTTGTACGTTAGCTGCATTATAAATGCCTTCCTTGTCCCATGGCACAGGTGGGGACTGGATGGCATGAGGATGGAAAGTGGGACGTGCTCAGCGCAGCAGCAGCACACTCAATTAAAGTCATCTTTGGGATGCTTCCCTGCATGAAATACATGAGGGAAAACTGAGGGCTGGCATCAAGCCATTTGAAAATGGGCACCGGGAAGCACCCGAAGCCAAAAGGTGGTTTTAAGGGTGATGTTTCACTGGTGTAGGACCAGGGCAGTTTCCCTGCCACGTTTTGACCAGATCCTGCTGACAACTGACATGTTGTCCGCATCTGTCCTTTTGTCACGGCTCCGGGAGACAAACAACAGCAGGCAGGGTTAAAAGGTGACTTCCTGCGCTCCGCAGCAGAACTACCATTAGCAGCTGCTTCCCAACTACCTGCCAGGAGTGATTTATAGGCACTGGAATGGGACATAGTGGGGGGAGACACTACTGGAGCCAGAGCAGTTTACCGATTTGTGCTGTTTTATCCCCAAATTCACCAGGCGAGCCATGCTCTGCTGGGGATGGATGGTTGCACTGGACGTGCGTGTAGCTCTTCTGTGCTCATCAGAAAGGGGATGACCATCAAAATACGCCTTGGGCAGACACGTGCCAGCGCTGGCTGGGTTAGGCGTGGAAGTATTCAGTGTTTAAGCAGTGAAAAGTAGCTTGTGGAAATAGTCGAGGATGTTTTTGCTGAAATCCGACCAGCTGATGTTTAGGGACCTGGAAGTGCTCCTGAATTTCTCCAGAAGCTCAATCTTTTAGTTGAGTGTTGATTTTTACACTTGTAGGATGCTTTTTACTGGGAGGATGAACTTGTTGCCTTTAAGTAGGTTTTGCTTTACATTGGGAGAGTTGGATGGAGGGTTCTCCAGCTGCATGAAAATCACTCAAACTCCTGCATTTAAAGTGAAGAGACAAAACTGCGAGAGATTTCCCCCCTACTTGACCCCGGTGAAGTGACAGATAACACCCTGCTGTTCAGATATTTATGGGTAGGATGCTCAGTGGAGAAGGAGGAGCAAGCTACTCAATTATAGGAGCAAGGAGGGAAACCTCAGCTGTGGTCAGCACCTTATTGGGGTCCAGGGGGACATTCACACTTCAAGTTGTGCCGTGCCTGGCAGATCTCTCTGCACGTTGTGTGATCTCCAACGTGCAAGAGAGACTTCAGCGATGGTGGTAGCTCATGTGGTGCTGTTGCTCAAGCTGTCACATCAGGGCGGGTGTGTTGTACTTCAAAAATAAGGCTTTAGGAGCATCGTTTTCCCCAATATTTCTTCTTTGCTTTCTTGGGATGAAGTTTCCCATTTTTGTGCAAGTCCTCAAGCTCTTTGAAGCTCTTTGCTTCTCATTTCTCTGGTAGGTGGTAGTGCAGTATGAAGTCTGTATAAGCCAGAAATAACAGACTGAAGTGTGGAGGGGTTTTAGACTGGAAGAAATTGATAAGGCTGCACTGTTTTATTTTTGCTCTTCTCTTTCATTCTTTCTTTGCACTTCTTTTTTACTTGTGTATCATAGTCCATTTGGTCATCCTTGCGCACAAAACTTCTGTAAAACTTTCCTGTAAACTCCTTTCCCCAGCCGATTTTTCAAGTTTGGGTTTGGGTTTTTTCCCTTTTTTAAAGAGAAAGTACATTTGTTCTTTTTTATTTCCTAAGGTAGTTATTAAAATCTTCACAGTCCTCCCCCTCTCCCACACATGCATGAATAAACTTAACTGTGTGCAGCAGAATTTTCAGAAGCATCTGCATGATTGAGTCATTTAATCAGTCACTTGCCCGTCTCTGAAAATCCCAGCCATGGCTGCTACGCTGCTGCCTCGATTATTTGGCCTGAGGTCCTGCCTCTCCTTGAAGATGTTTCAATCCGTTTGACCACAGTGGCCCAAAACCAGCCTCCCTCATCATATCAGCACCAACTCTGATATGGCTGTTGGATGTTAATTGACATGGGACCTTTATATGATCTGTGATCCTGGTAGCTTCAGTCCAGCCTCATGGTATGATGACTTCATGTGTGTTATCATGCGTGCATCTTGTACATCATCCATTTTGTTTATTCGTCAGCCAGCATGCAGCCCTTCCAGGCATCTAGCAAGTTATTTACATGGGAAGAGAAGTTTTGCCCCAGAGGTAGAGCTCTCCCTCAAGCTACAATCTTGTGTGGCTTAATGGAGGATCATTTTCTTGTTCCGGAAGGTAGGGGGTTTTGGTTTTTTAACAGGGTGAATTGTCTGTAGCTGTGGATACCTGAACATTTGCTTGGGAAGCATCACTAGTGTCAGTAGCCTTATCTCCTCCCAGTGCTATAACTTGCAGTGCCGAGACCGTAATGTGGGTGGCAGTACCTTGCACCATCCCTACAGAATATGCTCCCCATCCATCTTTCTGAAGCATGGATTATAGCTTTAAAATCAGGACTTTGCCAACTAATAATTTTCTCATGGATTAGACCTACAGCAACTGGACGAGCCGATACAAACCTCTGCTTTGAAATTCATACCTAACAGGGCAGAAAGCAAAAGGATATAAAAATAAATGTCACTGGCTGAAGGGGAATGTGCTTCTTTCTTAAATGAAATCTCCATTTAGAAGTTTTAACAATATGTAGTTGTGTTTCTTTAATTCCAGATCCTTAGCAGGGCCCATAAATGTTTTCCATATGTTAGCAAATAAATTTCCCCTGTCTTATACATTATAAATCGTCCTCTCAAGAGATGCAATCTGAGTAAGACTAGCCATCCGTTCTGTCTCCACTGGGGGAAACACTGTCTTTGCAGCAGTCTGAGATTGTTCTGCTTGTCTTCATCCGTCCAGGCTGTATCTTCAGCCTTCTGCAATTAACATTCATTTTAGAAATAATGGTTAATAAGGACTGAATATATTCTGTAGTTGCTCAACCACAGAATTCGCTGTGTAATTGAGTCCTAGTGCAATTTTTTTTCTTTAATCTACACTTTTACTTTCAGTTGCAGATAATAATCCCTCATGACCATCCAGTGAAAAATGTGAATTGAGTCCAAGGAAGGAAAGGTCAATGTCTTCCAGAGTCTGCACAGTGCCTGAGATGTTCTCTTTTAGGAACCCACCAGAAAAAGCAGAGGTGTTCATTCTGAAACCTTACGACCAGTTCAGCTGACACACCACTCATGTGTTTTTCAGATAAATCCGCAGCCTTGTGCCTGCTTTAGCACTAAAGGAAAGACACCCACTGGCAGGAACAGCAACATCTCCCATGTCAGTTCTGGTTTGTGAACCTAAAAAATGACTACGGTCCCCTTCTAGATTTGCTAGAATGTGAAGGAGAAAACAGCAAAACCCAGCCTCACTAAATTTGATATGTACGTTACAGTCATGGCTGTTTCATGCAATCAATAACAATTTTTAAAAAAAATCCTAGTTTTTCTTGAAAATGAGACTTGCAGAATTTTGCAGGTAGAGCAGGCAAAATCTAGATGTACACGGCTAAGCTACAGGGTTGCATTTAAAGACACCTAGACTCGATCCATTGCTTCTCTATCAGACTCCTGGCTAAAAGCCTGTTTGCATCAGTTCCTCAACAACAAGACAGGGAAAATACTCTCCTGCGTCACTAAGGTGATGTGGACAGATCTTCCTGCCACCACTTTTTTTCTCTGTGCAGAGTCCTGGTGCAGGAATTCACACTGGGATTCCAGCAGAAGTCTTCAGACTCATGTTTTCCCGACAGAGTTGCATGTTTGGATCGATCCTGTGTCGCTCATGCCTTTTTCTTAGCATGAACGTGTCCTCCTGTGCTCAGGGATGTTCGAGTTAGGAAGTTTGTCACGTGGCTTGAAGACTCCTGGCAGTCATTTAAGACAGACACAATTACCAATTCTCCACCGTAGCAGTGCGGATCGTGGCAGATGTTAATGTTACAGTCCTCCTTGTATCTCTTCTGGTTTCCTAATTAAAAAAACAGATTTCTCCTTGCTGTCTTTCCATGAAACCTTTTCCCTACTTTCATCTCCCTTGTGGGCCTCAAGAGTGTTACAGCCTCAGTATTAAAATTTATAAGATTTATGTTAGTTAGATAAACACTAAATCTAATTTTTCTTGCTGGCGTGGTCGTCTCACATTCAGATGGTTCTTTTAAAGAACCACTGTAGCGCTTGAAAGTCGACATGTAGAAACTCAGTCCAATTCCTTTGGAATATATTCATAAGTTCTGTCTGATGCTGGAGCATCTGTCATGGAGAAAGCAAGGTCGTAGAGAAGCACTGAATTGCAAGATTTATTTCTTTCACAAGTTGCACTCAGGGATTAAGGAACAGCGGGAGCCTGCAATTTCCTTTTTCTTAAGGCTAAGATAAAATAACAGAAAGGAAAAAACACCTTTTGGAGGAGCAGAGCTCTGTATGAGGGTGGTGGGGCGCGGCACTTAGTTTGTCACCGTGAGCAAATCCACCTTATTTGCTCCGTGAGGCTGAGCAAAGTGATTACAGGATCATGACAGCGATAGGACTCGATGGCCTTACCTGTGTTATTCTTCCTGCTCAGCAGGCAGCTGTGCTGTGCATGTATGGCCAAAGGGTTCATTGCTGCTAGCCACATCCTCTGATGTCTGGGTTTGGGGCTTGTATTGTAAACCACAGCTATTCTAATTCAGATTTTAAAAGAAAGAAGAAGTATTTGCAAGAATAGAGAAATTCACACAGAAACCAGCAGGCTCAAATTCCTCCCTCAAACAAACAACAAAAAAAAGTAGTCTTTCCTGGCTTTGAGCAATGATCTAATGAGCTGGACTAAGTTTTATTCTTTTTTTTTATATATATAGTTAGGTCTCTCAAGTTATACACAGTACTCTGGGCATCCCGGTTCTACAGTAGAACAGTCAGTGCAACAGCAGCTTGGCCCAACATCACTGGTCGTATCTGAACACGGCTTTCGTTCTTCACACTTCAGCACTGCAAACTCTGCCTTGCTTTGCTCCAGCAGACTGGCTACCGAGGTAGTCCCAGAGTCTGAAGTCAATAGTTTATCTGTAGTTTAATTGGGTTTTTCCTTCTTCCCATTAATACCAGGGTGTATCAGCTTCTCAGTGAAATTCTTCCCGCTTTTGTGCCAGAGGTCAGGAGGCGGGAGAGACACCACTGAAATAGTGAAGAGGTTCTGAGTATCCAGCTATTTTAAGGCTAGCTTCTTTTAATTCACTTTTTTTCCTGCCTTTCTTGAGGTTAACTTTGCCCACAGCACATTCATGTCACTCAGTGGGAATGGTTAGCAACACTCAAAAGAGATTTTTCAGTAGGGAAGCTCGAGTGGATAGTTTTTCTCTAGCTGTCAGGTTATTGGAGTTCTTTTGTAGTGCTTTGTTTCTCCCTTCAGGACCTTCTGTTTCTTTTGAAGTGATGCTGGAAATGAACCCATTTATTTCCTTATTCTTTCTGCCAGTACAAGCAAGCTCTACGTACTGATCATTTAATACAATTGTCGCTGAGACAGGTATCCCTGCCATCATCTGGGATGGAAGCTGCTCTTTAAGTCCTTCAGAACTATAGGTGCAATTAGTATCTACTTCAGCATATACATTGTCCTTTCTCACTCACGGCCTGTTGCCTGGATAGAAGGAAGTACGAAAATTACTGTGGTGTGGAAGTACACAAAACATCACATCTGTTTATTCTTACGTGTTTAACAGATTCATGACATGCAAGTGAAGAGTTAAGGGTAACTGATAGAACTGTGGGGTAGATTTGAAGCTTTATTTGGTTTATTTAAAATAAAGGAGGGGGAAGTAGAGGTCTTACACAACTTATTTATTGCTTTGTTGTATTTATCGTATTATTTTTTTGCTTTTGGGTCAGTTCCTGGTGGGCAAAGCAGGCTTTTCTTGCTAGAGAGAAGGAATATGCAGTTTAATACTATTCCCCAATGCAATGAACTTCAGTTGCTTTGACAATATTTCAGTCTAAGGCTTTAAAACAATAAAACCTTATTCTTTTTTAAACTAAGCTGTATCAGTCTGGCTGTCCTACCATACACAAATTCCTGAGTCCCTGGCAAGAACAGGATCACCCAACCAGTACTGCAGTGCTTCCCAAGGGTCTCACAGTCCCTGCCACGCCATCAGGGAGATGATGGGAGCATGGTTAGAAATTCAGGCGGTCACAGGCACCTACATGCGCTCTGTGGAGGAGGCAGAAAATTGTTCACTGTCACAAAACCAGACCCAAAAGAAAGGATGAGATTTTTTTTTTTCTATTTCTTTTTTTTATCATCACATCAGTATCCAAAATATGGGAAGCAGTCCTCTCCTGCAAATATCAGCCTACTGAGAGTTTGGGGTGTCTGTGTGAAGACAAGGTGAGAACCATCTCTTGCTCGGTAACAAATTATTAAGCAGAAAATATCTGTATTGCTGTCAGATATTCCCAGTCTCACTGTCGTGTCATTTTTATGTAGCTAATTATAGCAGCGACTTGGATGTATTGAGCTACTTTGCTGAGGGTAAGCAATTTCTCTTGTCACAATTCTTCCTCTCAAGACCATTTCTGTAGTGTATTTTCTGGCTCCCTACCGTTCCCACATAGAAACACAGTTGGTCCTGCGCTGGGATTGGAATATATCCTGCAGGAAACTGAAATCTGATCTGCTGCTGGGATGGAAGTTTCCTTAGAGCTGTATCGTGCCAAAACTTGTAAGTGTGGTAATTGGCACACCAGTTAAGTGGTGAGTTTTGTTCAGGTTGTCCCCGCAGTTCAAAGAAAATTTTTGTCAGGTTTTTTGGTTTCTTTCCCTTTTTAATACCCATTTTCCTGTGCTTAAACTATGATGCAGTGGTGTATTTTAGCATGCCAGCTCTTTCAGTTTTATACTCTTATTTAATTATTTTGTTATGTGTAACCAGATTTGCGTTCATTTAAGTAATCTTCAGATTACTGAAAGCCTGTTTTCTTGCAGTGCAGAGTCACCTGAGGCTTTTGGGATAAGAAAGGTCACCAACAAACCTGCCTGTAGGATTCTTTGTCCAAAGGTGAATTGACTGGTGGCTCCCTGGCTGTAGTTTCTAGCTGATGAATTCATGATCCAAGTTTGTCGTAACACCATTTCACACTTGCAATCAACTAGCTGCGTGTTTGTCTTCTGAAAAAATAATTTGGCTGGGTAGTAATGTACTTAAACTATGTGATGAGTTAAAGTGTGAAGCTGTTTATGAGCCTTTTCCCTTTTAATTCATCTGGAGCTGAATCCTTTAGTGCATTTGTCTGCTTAAGGCACAAACGTGTCAGAAACAAAACATAGCCAAGATCAAATTACCCTTTCTTAATGTACAGTAAAATGGAGGGGGGTGAGATTTTTTCTTTTTTTAAAAGGATTCTTTTTTAACCTGGATCAGTTTACTTGATACACTTAGCACATGGCCCTGCAGGCAACAGCAGCTCAGGTAAAGCGGGGGGACACAGGGAGTGAGCATCCAGAGGTGGAGCCTGAATTGCTGGCCACTGACCAAACCATCCCTGGGACCGCTTGCTGAAGGTGGGCTTTGCTGTTCTTCCCCAAAAGCAGCCACTGTGGCCCTTGCTGTTTCCCTTGCACAGCTCTGATCTCTTTCCCTCAGCCAGGAGGAGCATTCACCAACACAGCTCGTCTTTTCTGTGTCTGCAGCACGGTGGCTTTGCCTACCTCAGCTTATCACCAAAGGTCTGCAGACTGGGTTTGTGTGGCCTTCTCGCTTTGGCCTTGCTTTTGTTTGGCTGTGGTTCCCCAGCATTTCTTTGGCATTATGTAAGGGAGACATGATTTGAGGCAAGATGCTTGTGAAGAGCAAGTTACTTTCCAGCCAGCTTGGTTCCCCCCACCTTGCTTTTGCAGCACAGCTGTGCCAAGAGCAGAGCTGGTGTGACGGAGTAGGAATTGGGGTTGCAGGGGCTATTTCAGTGCCATATATGAAACCACAGCCAAGGCATGCGACTTGACTGATGCATCTTTTGCCTCAGTGCTGCTGAGAGCCAGCAGAGCGGAGAGGGGCTCCTGCTGTCCCCCTTTTACCAGCATGGCTGCCCCTATACTGAGCCAGCCCAGGGAAGTGAACCAAAAACTAGCCCTGTAAAAGAAAGTGAATACTTTTCCAGTGGTTCAGGTCCTCGAATCAGCTCACTGTAGGGACGGAGAAGCAGAAGTGCTGGCTCAAGGGAAACTGTAAGAGTGATCAGCTAAGCAGACACCAAAAACCTCCCTCTACTCTGCTAATATTCACCGTGCTGCCTGAAATTGCATATCCCCTGACTGTGGATATACCAACATCTTCTGCAAGACAGCTTCACTGCAGCTCTTTGCTGTGCTTGTGCCAGTGGTACCAGGGGCCCTTGTACTCATGGCTCAGCCTGGCTTGGTATTTGTGGCATTTTCCTCCTTCATCTGGCTACTGCGAAATTCATCCTTTGATTGAGACGAGGAGATGCCAGAATAGCTGAGGCGATGTTGATGGGAGCGTGATATGGCCAAATGTTACACTTTTACCTGGAAAATACATAGTTGATATTGCTATAGTTTTCCATTGGATTCTGTCTTTAATGTGGGCTATGCAGTTAGCCTTTGAAGCACAGTGTCCTTTCTTTCGGCTGCAGGGTGCTTGAAAATGTCACAAAGACAAAACCTGGCGTTTTCCATTGTTTTAATGTGCAACCTAAGGAAGCGGCTTTCAGCAAGCAGCTATCTTTGCAAGCTACAATCTCTCTGGCTGCTGCATTTGAACAAAACTCTTTGTCCCAGGCCACTGGCAAGAGGAGGCACCAGGGACTCTGGCCAGATTTGACGTGTCTCACCCAGCCCCAGACACTGCCTCTGAAGGTGACAGGTGGAGGAAACCCCACACAGGGTGTAAACACAGTTGGGAAGAGGCAGCCTTGGCTGAGGAGCAGGGTGATGATTGACAACTTCCTGCACTGCAGCAGCAAGGGTTAGAGAATCGCCACCCGGCACATAACCTGATGATGCTGGTAGATCTGGAGCAAGCAGACCTGGCCGTGCTTGGCCCTGGTGTCCAAGTCTTGCTGCATAATTTAGAGAAGAGAAAGCGTTTGGCTTCTGGTGCCAAGCTGGAGCATCTGTCTTGGCGGTGATGTGAAGGGGGAGCTGAGCTGGAAGCACAGGGCAAATGACTATGTTGCTCTTCCTGAGGGAGCCTATCACTTCCATGTGCTGTTTAAACACTG
This sequence comes from Todus mexicanus, assembly GCA_013389965.1. Taxonomy (NCBI): domain Eukaryota; kingdom Metazoa; phylum Chordata; class Aves; order Coraciiformes; family Todidae; genus Todus; species Todus mexicanus. The sequence goes on along the minus strand of WEIS01007916.1, from coordinate 42,382 downwards.
GCGAATCTGGTTTGAATCTGTTGTCTCATATGACAGGTAGAAAGGAAAAAGAAAATGAAAAAACAAAACACAAAGAGTTGAGGCTGCTTGGAGTGTGTGCAGAGTTCTTTTAGTCTAACCAGCATTTGGTTGCATCGTCTCAAAAATCCCCTGCTTTTTTTTTCTTTTTTTCTTTTTTTTTTTTTTTTAGGGTTTGGAAAGGAAAAGGAGGAGTTGGGTAAAACTAAACAATGAAACCTGCTTCAAGAATGATTTTCCTCTAAAGCAGCAGGCTACCCCTTTCACTTCTGAAGAAATAAATACAAACAACCTCTTAACTGACAGAATATAGCAGAATGATGTTCCCTCCATCCCCGGGCATGTAACTGAGGACAAACAACAAAATACAGTAGTCCAGGGAGCTCAGAATGAACCTCTGCCCAGTACAGAAATGCATTATAAAAAACTGCTGCTAATCAGCCCTGTTTCCTTCCCTCACCTGCCTAATGTGTTTTGCCGAGGGTCTGCTCGCCTCTTATCTCGTAAATATTTTACGAAAATTAAATCAGAAGTGATTATGGGAAGCAGTTCATCTGTCTCTGGTTGTGCCTGCAAAAGGAGAAGGAAAGGCGGGAGTAAATACATACCATGGCATTTTTGAGCGGAGCCTAGCAGATTTGCAGTGCATGTGAAGAGGGTATTTTGAAAGTTTGCATCAGCTGTTGGATTCTATTTTGGTGGTGAATTCCAGCTAAAATAACGTGGATGCTCATAACTGTGAATAAATGACCCCTAACTGACTTTTAAAATACTGTATCAGTCTGCTGTGGGAAGTTTGCATTTAACTGGGGTTTTTCCCCTCTATTTGTAACCTGATGTCTTCTATCAGGAGAGCGCTCCTGAATTTAGAAGCTGAAGTGTTGAATTTGTACATGGCAAAAACGTGAGTGGTGGATTAGGTGCACTGATTCTTTCTGCTTAGGTAATCCTAATTTTTATTAGCATTTTTATTCTCCTCCCAAATCTTACTTTCTTTCTCACCCTCCCTTGAAAATTTCTCTACAGAAGAGCTGAGATTCAGTGGTGAGTTCTGTGCACAACAGTGTTTAACAAACCCCAGCTGAGCTTCACTGCTTTGTTTCCAACATTGCTACCTGGAAAAAAAGAGCTTTTTCCACAAGGAAAGATTTTGAAGAGCATTGGATGTACAAAGTTCCCTGTTAGCCCCTTAAAATTAGGAGCAAGTGGAAATGTGGCTAATATTACTTGTTAGAGGAGGAAGGCTTTGCTGATCTTCGCGGAGCTGTATGAAAACAAATGTTGGGCAGCTGATCATCCTGACAATGCTGTAGTCTGCACCAAAATGTCATTTCCAAGGCATAACCAGATTAACGGAGCCCATCATGCAAAAAAAGAGAAACCTGCCTTTGTCCCTGATGGTTTTAAGCAGTTCTTTGGTTGGTTGGTTTAAACAGTTCCTAGGTTTACGTAAAAAGATCCTGCTGAAGAGATGTGGCTCATCTCGGCACAAGAAATCCAATCAGGCCACAGCAAGGAGGAGTTACGGAAATGAAGGAAGAAGCGTAGGTATGGAGAGGCTCTCTAGATGGACAAGGACACAAGTGCCTCGTGGGTAGGCAGAGCCATCCCACTCTCACCACTGTGCTGTGGGATTGCTATGCTACCTGGGGAGCAGCCCTGGTAACCGGGGCTTCAAGTTCGGGGGGCTTTCTCCTTAAAACATTCTGGTTTTCCTTTCTAAGTACCTGGTACAGATACTTTTCCTTCTACTGAAGCAATCCCATAACCCAGTGCAGCAGTAAAGGGCAAGGCGACGGGTGTCGTACGGGAAGGAAAAGTTGTGTGGACCTACTCACAGCCTCTGTCCTGGGCTGAGTCTGAGAAAAACAGAGTGCCTTCCTACTTCAGCCCTCCTCTGACTTCTGCAGGTATTTCTCTTTGTCTGCGTTCATACTCCTGATTTTGCAGAGACGAGTCCAGCACCTTGTATCGCTAGCAAGTAGTGAAACAAGATGATCTCACTGAGGTTTCCCCCTTAACCACATCTGAGTGTTTGCACTATCTTATAACTGTGGCTGATTCTCATATGTTCTTCTTAACTCCTCGATGTGAGCCATTAGGCCACATCTGGTCCATGCAGAACTGACCAGTGTTGCCAGAACTAGGCTTAGCGTTAGCTTCACAGAGATGATCTTGTGCACTGAATCCTTGTAAAACGTTCCTTAAGTTTTGCTGACTTAAGACTGCCCAGCCACCAACATCTTTCTGGCACCAAAAGCTGTAACCACAAAACTAAAAATAAAAAAGGTAGCAGTAAAACTAGCTTGCTTTCTGCGCTTTATATTGGTATTTGTGTGAGTGCTGACTAGGAAACAGTCCAAACGTTTGAGAAATTATAGTCCTCTTCTGGTTTTAGAAAAATCTGAGTCTGTGCTTATTGTAATGGTTGTGCAGAGCCAATTTGTCTTTGAACTGTGCAGGAATATCATCTAACGTGAAGCTTTTCCTTCAGACTCTCTGCTAGGGAGCTAGATTCAGCTCCAGCGGTCCTCAGTGGGTAAGAGTGTCAAAATGTTTAAAAACTGTATGGAAGCGATTTTCTTCGATACGATTTCTTGTCTCGTCTTCAGTGATAGGAAGCAAAGAGAAATTTGACAAAAGCATTTTTTTCTGCTGCTTTGTCTTGCCATGACAAATAAAACACTTGTTCTCAGGTGGCAGGAGCCTCAAATCTTAGAACACACACTGGTTGACACTGAACCTTTTTCTTAGTCCTTAGGTAATCTAAGCCCCCTTTGAAGTGTGCTGTCCTGAGTATATGGGGCACACTTTGAGGTGGACGGGAAATACCAGCTTGTTTCCTTTTCTGATTTTCTTGGAATACAGAGAAAAAAGGTGTTTTGAGACAAAAATAAAGATTTTTGCTGTTCCCTTCTCTGTGAAATTCAAAAGTCCTGTATCTCTTTAGGCTATAAAAAAAAAAGGTGGAGGGTAAAGGAAGGACTTGTTCTGGCAAGATTAAGCTGAGGGAGTTCTGGGGGATTATATTTTATCTTAATTTCTTTGGAAAGGTGGAAGTTTCTTTGCCATGCATCCGAAATAACTATCAGACTTCCTCTTTGTAAAGTTCATAAACAGTGGAGGCTCTGCCAATGAACTTCAGGTTGGCGCTTAGCTCAGCATCACTTGCTTGCTGTACAGAGTTTCACCAACTTTATCTTTCTTCCTTTCTGTGTTGATAGCACAGCTGTGTTCTAGCACATGGAAAGGGCCAAGCGAAGAAGAGCTGCCCTGTGCCAGGGCTCCTGAGGGATTGCACTTGGGCAGAGTGCACAAAAAGAGGGCTCTGGCTGCCTGCAGGGAGCTCATTGTGGGGGTCTCGGACCGAGGTGGTTGGCCTGCGGCCACAGGGAGGGTGCAGCTTGCTGACCATCATTTTTCCAAGCTCATCTTCAAGCTGTGAATCGGTGAGGGAGCTGCATTTCTTGTCCTGGGGATGGTGGGTATGTCTTTTCAAATGGTGATGGGCTCCTCTTTAATTTATCCAGGCTTCCCAAACCAAGCACAGGAGCCACTGCAAGGAGGTTTGGCAGTTGAGTGCCTTGGTACAGATGAGACCTGGAGCTCCCACCAAGTTTTGCGCTTCCATACTGCACGTCTGCAGTCCCCCTCAGATATGGGTAATGCATGGCAGCAGGGGCATGGCAGTAAGAGAGCCAATCGGCCTGTAGAGGGCTTGTGGCTTGCAAACACCACGCTGGCACAGGTTTTAGAATCCTCTAAGATCATTACTTGCTGTTTGGACACTACCTGTTCAACATAATGATACTTTTGTTCCCTGTTGTCCTCTCCACCTCCTGTAACCATTAAAATCCTAGAGGAAAAAACCCCACCTTACCTTGCTTCACCCACAATTATTTTTGACAGCAAGCTTGCGAATGCTTTGGCTGGCTGAGAGCACTTCTAGAGGTTACAAGTGACAGACCTCCATAATTTCCCTGCAGCAACTGACTTCTGACAAGGTGCTGCAGGTTGTATTGCTTCATAATTCTGAGATGGATCTTCCTTATTTTTTGTAGTCGCCCTCAAGTGTTGCATTGCATGGAGTGAACCTGTAAAGCCATTAGAGGCAAGAGGATCAGTCCCATTCAGGAGCGGGAGAAGGCTTCTTTTTCTCATCGGCTTTTATGATTGATGCTTATCTCAGAATATTACTTGGGCACTTGATTAGCCGGCTGTTCTTGTGTAACAAATCCATTTCCATGAGAAGTAAACTGCAGTAAATGATTAACATAATCTTCTTTACTAATGACTAGGGGGTTTTAATTTAATGAGTCACTTCTGAAAGTCTGAGGGGAGAACAGAAACGCTTTTTTTTTTTTTAATGATCACAGTGAAATCTTTTGCATGTACAAGTCCAGTGGTGGTGTTTCTCAAAGCAGCTGTATCAAACATGCCGTACGTGAGCTCACTCAGATATGTTCAGCTCACTTGCAAAAGGAAATGACTTGCATGGCGTTTATAAAATTGCTATTACAGTCGTGATTAATGATTTTGTTATCCAAGCAGTGAAACCACAAGACTTTGTGACCGCCATAGCAATCGCAAAGCTCCAGTACATGCAGCACAATCTTCTCTAATTGAGCATTTGAGGGCATGTTGAAACAGAGTTTCTTACTGGACTCGCTGTTCCAGCAAACTTTAGTTTTGGGTTCATTTCTCTTATGTGGCTGCCTGGCATGTTTTCAATAGTTTCCCCTCAAAAACAAATACTTGGAATGGATTGGTTTCAACAAGCTTTAGAGGATGACAGTGATTCACTGACAGACCGGTGGCTTGATGGTTTGGGACATGTTTTTGTATCAGTGAAGTAGCCTGGCTCTGGAGACCACGTCCTTTCTAGATGTATTCCTGTAGTCAAGTGCGTTGTATTTGGGTAACTTGCAACAAATCTGTCCTGTGTCCCCTCTCCGCCATCCTCCCCAAAATTCTCACTGCTGTGGTAGTGGTAGAAGATCCCAGTTTAAAACCCAGTCAGATCCTGGGGGACAGTTGTTTGCTGCTCCCATCACTGGCAAAGTCTTGCCATCATTTATTCATAGTCACACTTGGCTGAAGATGAGAGTGCCTTTTCTCTGTGAATGTGTGTGATTTTTGCCAGTCACCGAGTCTAGGTTCAGTCCCAGTGGAGTGTTACTGAGAGAGCAGTACACTTTTGAAGGCCTGAGCATCATCATGCCTTTGATCCTCAGCCTCCTATTTTCTTCTGAGGGTTTCTGTATGGCCTCTTGAGCCATATTTTAACTACGGGCTCTGCCAGAAGCACCTTCTTCTGTTTGAACCTTACCTGAGCCTGTTCCGGTGAATGCCACACGATCTCTCTTCTACAGGGTAACAGGAGAATAATCTCTTCCTACTCATGTTCCCATGGGACTCATGATTCAGTAGACAGCTTCTCTTCCCATCTTCGTGGTCCCTTCTATCATCTCTTTTCCAGGCTGGAGAGATCCAGGCTATTTAATTAGCTGTTGCTGAGAAGCTGTCCCGTGTCCTTAATTGTCCTGGCCATGGCTCTGTGAGCTTGCCATGGCGGAAATACCTTTATTGACACAGCGTGGCAGGAGGGCCAGGACTGCAGACAGATTGGGGAAGCACAGCAGATACACGCACTGCCTTGGTGGTCATCTTTGCTGCTGCTTTGAGGATTTTTTTAATATATTTGTTGCTGAGCCATCAAGCCGACACTGTCACTGGGCTGTCTGGTTTAACCCCAAGACCTCTTTCCTGAGCAGTGATAGCTGGCTCAGAGTCCATCATTGTACATGCCAGATCAAGGTGTTTCCGTTGCTTTGCACTTTAGGGGTAATTTATTTATGGTTCAGTGGGGTTTTTTTAAATATCCAGTCTCTCCACATTAAGAGATTCTTAAGCAAATATTCAAGGTCAGCTTACATTTTTATTCCCTTGAATAACTTGTTTCATCAGAAAACTGTGTCATCTTGTTGTTCACCTCTCTCTTCAGGTCATTGATGGTTGTGCTCTCACCAGCACAGGTGAGGAGCGTGGGGGGTTCATTGGTGACTTGCTGCCTGGGAGGGGGTATTTTCTACCTTTCTTTTCCCAGTCTTTTAACCACTCATTCCTATGTGTTGAGAGCCTTCTCTCTTTTCCTACGGAAGTTTGAAACTTCAATGGGGGACCTTGCTGGGAAGTAACTGGGCTTATCACACCCAATGGTCACCCCGCAGACACTGCATTTGTCAACCAGTTGCCTTCAGCGTCACCAACCAGGAGGCAGCATGAACTTTTTTTATGGACGAGTGAGCAGAGACCTACTCTCAGATAGCTTTGCTTTCTCCCTTTCTGGGCGCTTAGAGGAGGAAGTGTTTGTGTTGGCAAAGTGCCCCTCTAATCTGAGGACATTGAACGTGGAAATGCAGCCATTTTTAATAAGGTGCAAGCAGAGGCCAGAGCCACAGCCTCTGTGGTATGCTGCAAACAGGTTTTGTAGCCATGTCAACACATGTGGAGGAGAGGCTCGGTTGCCCTGCCAGGTCTGAAGGAGAATAAGGTGTGGAGGAAAGCAAGGGTAGATAAGAATCGGGCAAGATAAAAATTGCTACAGTCTCTTTTCCAGTTGCCTGTTGTAGAAATACTGCCTTCCCCAAGAGGCAACAAATAGCACGCTGCTCAGAGGATGCGTTATAGCTCCCAGATGCCCTGCTGAGATTATCTAGCAGTTATATCCCATTTGGGATTTTTATTTTCATCTAGGAGGGTTGAGGGGATTGCAGAGCAGATACATGCAACCTCCTTCAGTTAGGTAATTTTCCCAGGCTTCTTTATTTTGACCATGAGCACCCACGATGTTTTGGGAGTGTATCACGAAAGACTTGTCCCAGCCGGGCTCAGCCACGGTTCCACTGAAGGTGAAGGGTCCTGCTGGTTGGCACGGCGCTGCGTTAAGGCCCTACCCCCTTTTTAGTTCATGCCAGTCAAAGTTTAACTTTGAGAGCAGGCTGAGGCTGCCTGGACTATGGGACGTGTGCCTTTCTGTTGTTGTTCTGAGAAGCTTAAATTGCAGCTTGGCATCTGGATCTGTACCGCATAAAAGGTACTCCCATGAGGTGGCTGGTGTAACTAAATCCTGACTTTTCTCAGTTTTTCCAAATAGGCAGGAAGCTCAATGTTGTTGTGAAGTACTTCCTTGTAGAAGCTGCTCGTTTACTTTTGAGATGTTCCCAAAATGTGCTAGATACTATAGGACCTAAAGTTACAGGCGCAAGAATTAGCTTTGAAAGGTTTAAAGTGCCTTTGTATAATAAGGTATGAAGGCTGGGCTGCTGAAACCACTTTTTAAGAGCCCGAGTATCAGTTACATTTTAGAGGTGGTGTTAACTATCGTAAGAGTTGTTCTGCTTCTAGGTACTTGTTTAAAAAAAAAACAAAAAACAACACACAACAAAACCAAACAGCCAAAACAAACACATGTTTTAAAGACTGTTCCTAATGGGTGGGTCAGCCATTCAAAACTCATCCTGGTGGTTGCACCTCGAATAACCCAGCCTGGTTTTACATTACACTGCAAACAGATACGGGCATTTGCTTTCAGCAAAGTAAGTTGGGAGTTTCAGTGCTTTTAAGTGCTATAGTGGTTAAAGAGAATCAACATCTATTTTGTGCTGTAATGCTCTAAGGTGTGCTTACCTTCAGACAGAGTCTTGCCCGAGTGTGGATTTTCAGAATAAAGAAATAGCCACAATGAATGTTCTTGTATTCTTGGAGTAAGAGATGTGTCTGGTACAATTCATTGGAAAACAATATTTAGAGAGTGCATTCTTGACAGGGAGAGGTTGCATCTCTAGCTGACTTGTGGCCCTTGGAAACCTTTCCCTTGGACTCATAGCAGCAGCACAACTTGTTAGTCAGAGGAGGATGGAGGGTTTTCTTAGCTCAAAGCACCAGTATTTTAGGCACATGTAACATTACAGCTCTTCTGGTAATTGTGCATGGAAGTTCTTTTTCCAGCTCCTGGTGTTACAGCATGTTTAACAGCTATCCTCTGATATTCGTGGTGATGCAAAAGAGCCCAACCAATCTATGAAAAGAATTAACAGACAAAATCCTTAGTGTCTAGATACTTTATGGAAACTATTTTAACTGAGAGAGGATGCCTAAGACTGGTACTCCACTGTGTGTTTCTCCAGGAGGAGAAATACATATATGAAGAAGCTACAGCTGTTGGCAGCAGCATGTTACCGTGTGAGATTTCATCTTTTCATGATCGTTGTTCTGTAATGATGTAACTAATTGACCTAAAGAAAGTGCTCACTGTGAGCCAGGAGTGGATAAAACCAGAAATAATGTTCATTGCACATTAGAGATTAGTGACAAAATGGGGAAAAAAATGACAACCTTGGAGCTTCTAAAGGAAAGCTGATTATTCGAGTAGCCTGTGATGAACTGGAATTCAGTGAGTATTTGGAGAAGAGCATGTAAAGGAGTTTTTGGCTTAATGGGACACCTGCAGGTTAGCAAAATTGCCAGTATTTTTGTAGCCTGAGTAACTAGCAGGGCACGTAGATGCTCTCTCTGAGGCCGCCCACAGGACTTACATGATTGCATCACTTGAGAGCATTTAACTTCACTCTTCAGACGTACCTTCTAGTGTGAACACACATCATCCTGCCATGCCCAGTATAACAAGTAGCATGCCAAGTGAATACGAGTGATGTTGGTGAATATGTCATGGGTAGGCTATGGCATACTATTTTTCCATGTGTGTGGCGACAGCTTTTATGGCCTGGCAACAGACCTGCCTCTTTGAGGTATTTTATGTGAAACATTATAAAGGTGCTGCCAATATTGCAGGTGTGCACGAAGTCAGTGGGTGACAAAACATCTTTTTTAATGCTGCGTGCAGTAACAGCTGGACGTCTGGCTGATTCTCCCCCTCCCCCTTTTCATTTAAAACAGAATGCTACAGATAGCTCCTCTAACTCCTCTCAAAAAAGGGAACAGCCTGTGCGAACTATGGCTTCTCCAGCATCCTACGAACATCGAAGAATTTGCACTCGTGGACACCTTCACGACCATTACACCTCTGACCACTACCATCTAGAACAAGTAAGGTTTCTTCCCAGTGTTGCCCCCTGAAGGGCTGTCTCTGCCGTAGCTAAGACTGATGTTTGGTTTTCACCCTCACATTCCTGAGAGACACCCCCCTTCCTTTCTCCCCCTTTTCTTCTTAGTTAGCTTTAAATGGCTTTCAGGGTTTTTTTTGGTTTTTTTTTTAAAGGGGAGAGTTTACACTGTGATTTACTACATTACGTTGTACCTCATGTGCCCAGACCATTGTAGGTCGGTCACAGTTGTATTCATTCCTGAGTCAGAGGCTGATATGCTGTGATGGGTTGTGGTGGAGGGCGTACAAAGAAAGACAAAATTATTGAATACTGGCTTTTCACTAAGCAAGGGAACAGTGGTTGCTGGTAGCAAAGCGAGCTTATTTATCCTTTCTCCCTCTTCATCTCTATCCCTGCTTTCACAGTCAGTACCACGATCCTACCGACACGTCAACTTTCCAGATGATGATGAGGAGATAGTGCGCATCAATCCTCGGGAAAAGATTTGGATGACTGGATATGAGGACTATCGCCATGCCCCAGCACGAGGAAAGAACTTCGATCCCGATGACATGGACTCCTATGTACGTTTTGCCAAAAGCGAGGCCTCAAAACATGAATACACTTATCCTTACGTAGACAACTCGGACTTTGACCTGGGTGAAGATATCAAGGGTGCTGTGATAAAGACTCAACCTGTCAAATTCAAGCCCAGGAGGAAGGAAGATGGTGAGAGGTCACGGTGCGTGTACTGCAGGGACATGTTCAACCACGAGGAGAACAAACGGGGTCAATGCCAGGATGCTCCAGACCGCGTCAAGACTTGCATCCATCGAGTGAGCTGTATGTGGTGCGCAGACACTATGCTCTATCACTGTATGTCCGATCCAGAAGGAGACTATACAGATCCTTGCTCGTGTGACACCAGTGATGAAATGTTTTGCCTCCGGTGGATGGCCCTTATCGCCTTGTCTTTCATTGCTCCATGTATGTGCTGTTACTTGCCGCTTCGGGCTTGTTACCACTGTGGGGTCATGTGCAGGTGCTGTGGTGGAAAACACAAAGCTGCTGGATGACTACAGATGCGTTCGAAGTGTTACATTTTCCCTGTAGTTCAAGGAACACGTTGGTTTTGGAGCATTGAGATCACTCATTTTGATGCAGCCACTGTGCCCAACAGCATCCAGAAACCACCAGTTTGGATCACTTCACATTTGGTCGTCTGGGGCTCACACTGCATTGATTTGCTCATCAAGTGTTCTAACTAACTAACCTACAGCATAGACTTTTGTATTATTAATCTGTAATCAAAACAGACTGTCTTGTACATGTTTTGTTGGGGTTTTTTTCAGTTAAAATGAGTTTGAGATAAGAACTGCTTTAAATGGTGGTGGATTGTAGAACATCTCCAGGTTATGTCCGTCTTGCCTCCACTTGTGCGGTGCCATCGGCCACGTTCGCAAGCTTCGGCATTTCTAGAAGCAGGGTGGTGTAGTGAATGAAATCTCACTTGGAAGATATTTTAACTTGCCATCAAGTTATTGTGTGTGTATAGAAGGTGTGCTAGTAACAAACTTGTACCACAACACAGTATTTCTGTCACTGGTTTTCTTTGGGTTTTTTGTTCTGTTCTCCAAAGCCAAAATAGCCATCTGAGCTGCAGTTTCTCTTCTAGAGTCCATCGTCATTTCCTTCAGCAAACATCTTAAATTATTTCTCTGTTCGTAAAGCTCTGTGAACAGAAAGCAAGGCTCAGTTACCATAGTCACATAACCATTGAGAATATGGTAGTCCTCCTTACCTGTAATCATTTCAGACCACTACTTGAAAGGGAAACTTAAATGTTAGGGTTTTCTTTTTTCCCTAAATAACATTGGAAAAATAAAACTGTGTTTTCAGAGTTCTGCCCAGAAAGAAAGGGAACTTCTTCATTAGCCAGCCATGTAATGATCTGTGAATAAAACACTAAGGTTTCAGATGACAAAAAATGTTGTTATGCAAAGAATTACTAACAATGCAATGTCAAAAAGCACTATTATGGCAATTCTGGGGAAATGCTGCATTAAGTGGTGGATTATATGGAAAATCATATTTGTTTGGGGTTTTTTTCTGTATAATACATGAGCATGAGAACATACGTGTCCACAGTAGAAACCACATTTAGCAGTCTAAACAGGTATTTAAAATAAAAAAGCCAGGATCTTAACCACCACTTCCATTTCCTGACCTCCGGTCCCAATCCTCCAGATGCTTACACGTGTCTCGACATACTGTGTGTGCAGCCGACCCATCCATGAGTCTTGTGTGTAGGTTTAAGCACGTGAGTCTTTGCAGGAGCCCGACCGGAATGTCTCCCTGGCTTTCCCCTCCCCAGTTCACCACCCAGATTTATCAAGTGGATGCATAAGGTGCATACAGCAGGATAAGATTACTTTAATTTTCTCTTTTTTTCTTTTTTTTCTTTTTTTTTAATGTCATGTTGTCTTGTGTACAAGGCTTGTAATTAGCTTGGAAAAAGAGTATTTTTCTAATATATTACAAGGAATAGCCAAATAATTTTTATTAAAAAAAAAAAAATTTAGCGCAGTGAGCTCTAACTAGCATAGTACAATCTGAATCCTTTGAGGCAGCTAGGGATTGGCTTGTCAAAGCTGGCACTGCTGTTCCTGCCATAATTTCTTTCTGCAGTAAATTGCCAGTGGGCGCATGTCCTTTCCCTCCCTCTATTGCACATTGACATCAGTCTTAAAAGAGAGGAATTTTTTGTTGTTTTGGGGTTTTTTTTAATTAATTTGCCAAATAAATGTAAAAAAAAAAAGGAACGCTTGCCATTCTTTCTTGGTGGAATGTCCCAACGGTTCCTCTGAGAGTTAATCACAGCTTTTTAGTTGACCATGAATTAAGTATGCAATGTGCTTATACCCTATAGAGTTCGGTAGGCTTAATTCGTAGCAGTTGCTGGGGATTTTTTCAGTTGGGAAAAAAAATAAAATAAATGAATGATAGTGGAAAAGGGATGGAGTGTTACACTCTGGGTGATGTGTCTGGGTTTGCTGAATGAAATACAAATATTTTGTGCCTAATAGCAATTGACAAATCTCTCAATGGTGTCTAGTAAACATCAAGCCAGCCTCGAAAAAAAAATAATTAATGGAACAACCTTTTTTAATTTCTGTTCTCAAAGTTGTTTCATGTAAACAAACATCTGTAAGATCTTCTCTCTATAAAGCACAACACTACAAAAAGATCTTACAGCTTTTTGTCTGATCTTGAAGTGCCCCTATTTATTTAAGTGAAGTAGACATACTCCAAGCCTTTCTGTATGTCTAGAAATAAAAGTTTAAAAAAAAAACCCTCTTTTTTTATTTTTTTTTCTTCCCCTCCTCCTGCCTCCCTCTTCTCTTGTTTTTTTGTAATACTTGTAGATTTTGCTACGTGTGTTATTTGGTTTGTGAAGGCAGTGGTGTAAGGGCACAATGATAGAAATGGGTGTTTTTTGTAAATATTTCTCCTTAATTTCCACACTGCTGCTGAACAGTGTGTAGCGTTCTCCCGGTCAGCTTTGCAATACTGACATCAATCATTTGAGAGAAATTATTCAGATTTTATTTTTGTATCTGTGGTAACAAAACATTAACCAAATTTTTTTTTGTTTGTTTTCTGTTGTGGAAAGTTTTTTTTGTTCGTTTTCCAAGCTATCGCTCATGTTAACAAAATAAAGTGCCTGAAGCCTCATCATTATTGTATCTATATACTAAAAGTTAAAACCCTGTTGTATTGATTTTTATAAGCCTTTTTACCTCCGTGTAAAAAAAAAAACCAACAAAAACCAACAAAAATATATATACAAGTGTATGATGTACATTTTAGTTCTTAACTTCTTTTTTTATTGTTTCTAATATGTATGATCAGTGTAGCTATTGCTTTCAAATGTACCATGTAAATATAAATACATCATATCAAAACGACATCGTTTATTGTTATTCAGCTGCTTGGAAAAGGAGGGGAGAATGATGCCATCATCAGAGCCACCTAGGGGTTTCTGAGGAAAAAAAAAAATGATTTATTTTGTATTTTTCGATAGTGAATGCTGCTAATGTTGGGGCAGGTGTTTTTTCAAGTGTTTTTTTAGGTGGTTTTCAGGTGTTTTGCACATTTTGGGGGAGGCAGGCCCTGGGGCAGCCAGGCCTGGTGGCAGCAGGCCCCAGCAGGCCCCGGTGACCGTCATTCCCCTGTGCTCTCCCTGCTCTTCTCCCCAGCCCTTATCCCACATGCTGCTTTGGGCTGGGAGAAACACGCTGTGGGCATGCTTTTATTTTATTTTGTTTGAACCTAAGAAGAACAGCCCCAGAGAAAAGGAGCAAGCAGAGAGCAAGGCCGGCAGGCATGGCTGCCAAGCACAGGCCGCCCGCCTTGGTGAGGGCGCAGGGAGAAGCTGGGACTGGCAGGGCCGGCTGGATGATGCCACCACTGCTAAGGAGGAGGAGGAGGAGGAGGAGAGGCACCCAAGGCGGTTGACACTGCCGTCCCTGCTCCAAGAGGTTAAATGTGGAAGATGGAAGAGGAATGTCCTAGTTAAAATGGACACCAGGCTGCAGCCGATTGACTGAGGAAACCAGAGGGAAAACAGTGAGTATATCTGAATTTTTATAGTTATTTTCAGTGGGAGCTGGTCAGGCCAACATCACACACTTGTGAAAAGCCTGGGTTTATTTTTTTGTGTGTGATAGCCAAGATGGTAACCAAAGTGGTAATCAAGGTGTTGCTCCTTTTACTAATCTGTTAAAGTTTTGCCTGACGTCCTGAGTCCCTTTTTACTAGTTTGTATTTGTGTTCGTGTGTTTCTGACTGGATGGAAGAGCTGCCGCATGAAGAAAGGCTGAGAAAACTGGGTTTGTTCAGCTTTGAGAAGAGAAGGCTTAGGGGAGACCTCATGACCATGTACCAGTACTTTATGGGTGGCTGCCAAGATGATGGAGACTCCATTTTTACAAGAAATCACACGGAAAAGATGAGGGGTACAAGTTCACTCCTGAGGAGATTCTGACTGGAGTTTAAAAGAAAATAATTCACCATGAGAACAAACAGCCACTGGAATAATCTCCCAAGGGAAGTGGTGGATTCCCCTGCATTGGACAGTTTTAAGACTCAGCTTGACAGGGTGCTGGGCCAGCTCATTTAGACTGTATTTCTTTATCTCGGAGGTTGAACTAGATGATCCTTGAGGTCCCTTCCAACCTGGTGTTCTGTGATTCTAGAAATATTACATACTCATAATACAGATTTTTGCTTACATTTATGATACAGATGCATATTTGTTATGATTTTTTTTAAAAAAAGGACTTTGGTGGCCTCACAAGAAGTGTGTGTGCTTTGTGTCAGGTGGTGTGTTCAGAACTCTTGTTGCACACGCAGTCCTTCAGTCTGCTCCGTTCATGGCTAAGCCGAGGGCAAAGTGACTCCAACAACCATTCATCATACTCTACCAACTAATAGCAGGAAGACTTCAGTGCTGCTGTTCCCTGGCCATTCGCATTCAGCTTTTCCTGCAGAAGGTCTTGCAACCTGCGATGTCCTCTTGCTTTCATCTGTGAATCAAAGGAGTTGCTTATGCCTGTAGATAGCTAAACTGAACCAGTAAATGGTGCACATTTGGTCGCTGGATCTGTGGAAAATAGATATGCCACCAAGATACAAGACACCACGGAACACCATCACCTTTTTGCAGCCTAATCAATGTGGAGGTCCCGGCTTATTCCTGCTGATCGTCTGGAATGGGTACTGTCCTCCTGGCAAGTTGCAATCCAGGAGACCTGAGTTTGGGGAGGACACAGATGTTGTAAGCTTGCAACCATATGAACAGAGTTGAGTATTTTATGTCTCTAAAAAGATGTATTTCACTAGTAAATATAATACAAACTGCATTTTAAAATAAGATACTTTCACCCGGGTTGAGTTTTAGACGCTGACAAGTGCTGCTTGAAAGAGACTTGACACCAAATGTGTTGCTACCATTGCCTGGTGCAGAATGGCTCTCCCGGCCTCTGCTTTTCCCATTTTGGCAGCAGGAAAGGTGCCAATCTAGTTCAGCCCCAGGTTTTTGTCCTGGGGAGTCCTTGAATTGAGACAAATGTTAGCACAGCAGTCCCACCTGTGTGAACTTTGCTTCTTGTAGCCTGTGAAACTGAAGAGACAGAAGGAAAGGAGAGGGTTGTCTTAGCTGTGCTAACTCAGGAAACCTGCAAATATGTCCCACAAACCTCTCTTAAAAGCAATTATCAGGTCAGGAATTGCAGGTAGAATGGAGGGCAACTGTGAGGGATGGGTCCCACCAGCTACAACAGCTGTTTTCCTGCAAGGCACCGTGGTAACAGGGTCAAGCGTTTCTCAGGAGTGACTGTAGCTGCCCAGGGTTGCCTTCAGGGGCAGAATTTTTGCGTGAGGAGGCTTCACCAGCCTCCTTTAATCACTCAGTAATAAAGCTCAGAGAGATGTAATTTAAATCGTCAAAGCTGACTTATCTCTGTTGTGAAAATGAGTAAGTCCAAGAGAGTTTGAATGACTTGCACAACATCACATGGGGATTTTGTGGCGAAGTCTTGGCCTGGAGTATCTTGAGAACAGGTCCACCACCATCTTCATTCAAAGGTCATCTCTCCTGGCACTCTGCCTGGAGAGTAACTGGGTGGTTTGGGCTTCTACAGAAGCCTTGCTACATGGCATGGAGCACAAACCAAACCAGTTGGCCCAATCAGCAAAGAATGTGTAAATCTCCTTTCTCAGCTAATTCCACTTAGAAATGCAAATTGGAAGTAGCTGTCAGGATGCCTGGAAACAAGAGGTATCGCGGCATGTGTTCCCAACGCTTATCGCAGACAGAACTTGGCTTCTCATACAGACCAAATGCAGCCTTGTTCACAAATCATTGGAGGGCAAACTTGCAGCTCTAGCAACCGGAAACTTTTGTTTCTTCAGCGCGCGATGCTAGATGAATTGGCATCCTCCTAACACCTTGTCCTTTTCCAGGACATTCAACCTTCTGGTATTTTCTTAACATTTTGCATTAGGCAATTAAATTCTTTCGTATCTTGGTGGCATACGTGGAAATAAATAGAAAAATGTTTGGCTTCCACCCAGAGACAAGATACTTAAATGGTGGAAAGTATGTGCGTATTTTTGGGGTGGCGTACTTAGATCTCCGCAAATATTTTTAGTTACTTCCCTGCACTCATGCATAACCATCCCGTGTCATTCATCTCATTCCCCCATTCCATGCTTGTAAATTCATTTAGGAAGAGTTGACAGACTTCAGTTTGGCTTCTGCTAGATTTCAAGCCTGCTGCCTAATGTCGTGTGAGACAGGATCTCGCAGACCTGCTCTGGGTTGCTGTCGAGAGAAAGATTTCCGAGGACTGTAACACACCCCGTCTCTCTGCATGAGCAATCGCAGCTCTGTGCGCTGATGTGTACCCTGAGGTGGCAAGGAAAGTACAAAGTCATTTCCACACTTTATATAATTCCTGCGTTGACCTAAAGAGTCACTGATGTTAAGAACGCGTATCACTGCACGGGGGAGAGAGAAATAACACATACTTTGTGATGGCTAAGACATTACCAAGTCATACACGGCTTTAACCTTAATTCTTATCTAGAATACTTAATTATTCTTAATTATATAGAGAATGTAATACAAACTGACGTTTCTTTTTCAGCATTTTATGAGGTTATGTCACAATGAAGTGCAGAATTGGCCAACATCTGTTTCAAGGGAACCGACAGCACTGCTATCAGGCTTTCTGCTTTAAGCAGGCATTTTTCTGATTTTCACACTCTTAATTTCCCTGTTTCAGTGTTGTACCAATGTTAGCTCATTAACCGTTTAAGCTCTTGATGTGAGATTTCACTCGTAAGGAAAAAAGAACAGGGATAGGGGAGCTTGTCAGTGCAAACAGTGAGATCCTTGACGTTGAAGTATCGAATCTGATATATTTGCAAATGCATTCTGTCTTCTAATCTAAGATTTCCGCTATTCAGATTATGTTTGGCTCCGACCTGATTCAGAAACTAAAAGCTCAGACACTTCTAAAATTTGAAGCGTTAATGTCTTTGTACCTTGGAGGGCCATTTCCAACCTTAAAAGCCCAATTCCAGAGCTACTGAACTCAAGTGATTTCACTTTAAAAGCACTTACTCTTTACAACTTCCTGAGAGTGATGATAAAAGCCAGGTTAGAAAGTATAACTTTCAACCACATTTGCAAAAGCACTGCCCACAACTTAAAGCAGAGAGCATTGTGGTGCATGCAGCCGACAGCAGCAGCACTCTGCTGGTTTTGTTCATGAGTCTGAACGTTGCAAAGTTCAAATCCCAATAAATTTGGGTTGGAAAACTCCAAGCAGCTAAAGAAGAGTAGAAGCTAGGACTGAATGCAAAAAGATGGTTCATCCCAGATATGAGATATAAGTAGAAATACAGTCCTTTGGGGGGTTTTTTCAGGGGTACCTGACATGAAGCTCCCAGGGTGATAAAGATGTATTGGTACGGAGCCTGATGTTTGAGCTGAGATACCCTCACTGGTTTCTACATATTCCTGCCGGGAAGAGCGAATGGTCTGTGCCTCTGAGAAGAGCGTTCAGACAAACACTGCGGCTCAAGCTGCCAAGCAGGAAATGTATATACACAAGTGTATGCGTGTGTGTGTGCACGTATCCTCTTGGAGCAGAAGTCTGAAATGACCAGCATGAGTGCAAACCCAAGTGATAGTTACCCTTTAAATAAATAAATAAACAGGTAAAACTCCAGCTGTGTGGCTGACCCTGGTGGCTTGGCAATACTGAATGGGGTTTTCTGTGCAGTGGCCCCAAGTATTGGGTATCGCTGCAGGATTTCTCTGTTTGCTTAATGAATAGGCCTCAGTGAATGTCCTCGTCTTGGGGAAAACCCCAGAACCCCATTAAGTGGTTGAGCCAGCCACAGAAATGGGAAGGCTTCCAAAATAGAAAGCGAAATAGTAGCGATGGGATGAAGCAGAGAGATATATTCTGCCCAGAGGAGTTATCTGCTTTGCTGTGACTTGAAGGTCATGTGCTGAGTGGTCAGCGGTTCTGTTTCTCTGGGGCCAGTGAGGAAACCATGGGCATTTTGGTGAGAAGGAAAGCCTATGTGTTCATTCAGCTGCCTGAAACGGAGGGGTTTGGTGCAAACCACTTGGCCAGAGCAAGGCAGCCGTTGCAATGATGCCAGTACCACAGTTTAGATACGGTTTCTGCCATCTGCCACAGGACTGAGCCATAGCTGTACTTCCGTGTGTGGCCAGACTTGCCACAGGTCTGGAGCAGGCTGCTAGGTGAGTGATGTTCTCACGCTTACCTGTGTCTTTGCAGAGAGATTCGAAGGGTTGTAACGTGTCAGAGAGATAGCAAGAAACACCATATACATTTAATTGCAAAACTCTGGCACCCATCACAGATGCAGCGCTGTTTGCTGCCTTTGTGCTTCCCTGTGCCTCGAACTAATAGACTCCTTCCCGCATCACGTAGGAGAAGACTGGAGAGGAGCAGCTCATTCAATACCGGGAGATTCTGTTCCCCAGTTCCCTGGGGTAAAATCCAAACTCTACTTAAGTCAATGGCAAAAATCCCATACACTTAAGTGAAGCCGGGATTTGTCTCCTGGGATCTGTGGGATTTGGATGCTCAAGGTCTGGCACCCGAAGTACCCCCTGCACTGTCAACTCCCTGAGGCAAACTTTCCACAGTCTTCTCCCTCCCCCATTCTCCTAAGGAATACATGAGGCACAATGGCAGCATAATTCCCTAAAAAGAAGTGTATTATCCTGCACAGTGCACCAGCTCCCTGATTCTGTCTTTAAAGGGCTGTGTGGGGGCCACTTTCTGCTTTTGCAAAGTTGCAATTAGATGAGTGAGAAGCAAGAACATCCTGCTGATAGTCAAGGGAGAACTTTGTGAGGCCCCAGGATCACTGGTTTTAACCTTGGCACGTTAGCTCATCACCTTTTCTCCTGTGCCCAGTTGCCAGGACATTTAATTCACTCAGACTTTCACAAACTAGAAGGAGTAAGACGTTTTGACTTTTTAAAAGTAACAAATTGACAGGGAAATCCCCTCAGCCACCTTTCATTCATTTTTGAGTGTTTCAAGCTGGCAACAATTCTTGCTGCTATTAGGCTGAATTTCCAATCAGAGATTAAAAGGCTGAAAGGGTGCCCGTGTGCTAGCGTACACAAGAAAAAGGTCCTGTAACAAAGAAGCATCCCTGAAAGGACTGTGTTTTCAAACCCACTCACATACATTATGTTTTAAGAGCTGTCACCATCAGAGCACATTTTATGGCCAGTTCCTGAAGGAAGTGGTTGTAAAGATGTGGCATGAAGAGCAGAAAATCCAGGTGCTGAGCAGAGAGCTTTTGAACTTAGAGCAAATGCGTGATACTTTCTTCTAACCAGAACAACTGCTGTTTGTGACCATCTGAACTTTGAGCTACAAGAAAATGTCTTTGGGGTTCGTCAGGCTGATATCCTGTCACTAACCACAGCCTGTACCAGATACTTCAAAGGCAGAGAATACAAGAAACTCTGTATTGGAATCATCTGCTAGCAGAGGAAATTTCTTCCCAACATCAGACAATTTGTCATTGATTTATCCCCTCAAACAGGAAAGTTTATGTGCCTCTTAAAAAAAAGCCAACTGAATGTAACAATGATGTGAGTTTATTCATTAAGCCTAACAATGTTGTGTTTGAATTTTATTTGATTTCTCTGAAACACCATAACAACTCTTCTACCATTTTCTCTGGAGATGTTTCTAGTACTGGGTTGATGGTTTGAGGGGGTTTTTTCCCTAGCCAGCTTTTCATACAGATAGCCTTGCAAATGTGATGATGTTCAGGAGCTGTGGCCCTGTAGCAGACTTTTTACAAATGCCAGTGTCTCCTCCTCCAAATCCTTCTTTTGGCAAGTGTTTTTAATCCCCTTTTATGGATCCTTTAACCTTAATTTTCTTATTGTTGAGATGATACTATGTTCTTATTGTTACACAGTTTCTTTGAAGCCTCCTATGCCTCAAAAGACACAAAACAGATTGAGGATATGAAGCTGGTAGTGAAAAGACTGCAAACTTACTGTTTTGTTTATTTGTCACGTTGCTGACATCGAGCTGGATTTATATTTGTTTTCTGGGACTCAGATATTTTCAAAGGCAGCTGTGCTGTAGTTGTGAATAAAAACTAGGATGAACTGAGTGTCTGAGATGAAGCTGTAAAGTCCGTATTTAGGCTCCTAAGTACAAGTGGTTTTGCTCTTGGATGTGTTGAATGCCTTAATTTATTCCTGAAACCCATAAGATTTCCTAGATGTGTATGTGTAAAACATTGGCCCTACTGTCAAAGGCAAACTTCCCATGGCTTTCAGTAATATATTATCACCCCCAAAATGCAAAGTTAGGAGACTAATTACTGACAGCTATTTTTCTAAGAGCCCAGCTAATACATCAAGCAATATCTAAATGCCCCTTTGTGTTTATGTCTTTGTGTAAAGCTCTTCCGTGCATTTTCCCAACCCCATAAAGAAATACAGAAAAAAAATCACAGCCTAAGTCGCCATCACAATCTATTTAAGGGTCATCTGTTCAGTTTTAGTCACAAACAACGCAAGTGAAAGCCCTACTTTGTGCAAAACAAGGCCTGGCCAGGTAAGCAATTCAGCCAAATAGTAGAAACTCAGTATTTCTGATGCAGAAACTCATTGGTTCTTGTTTGGATCCTAATTTGAGACTTCTAATATGATTGTTTAGTTATTGGTGATTGCTTCAACATGAACTACAGATGATCAGCATCTCTGGTAACCCAGCCACAGAGAGCTGAAAATAGTAGTTACGGGATTTTTAAAGATTTGGGTCCTAAGGCTCTGCGCCTCATTGAATTTAATCACAGCTTGGAGTAAAAAGACACACAAATTCAGCTTTGGCTTGGTTTCTAAGAGATTTGTGTTCACACCATTAATCTTCTGCTTGTCCTACTCCTGTAATGGTTCTTGAACCACACAGCCAGTGAAAACCAAACTGAGGTCTTGAAGAAACTAATTTCCTACGGGCTTCATAAAAATAGGCAGCTGGATAAAATGGAGAGCTGTGAGTACTCTTGCTGAGGCAAAACGAAGCGTGAGCTCATCCCTGAGCAGACACCAGGAAAACAACGTGGGAAAAGCCGTGTTATGAACGCCCTACCTGTGGAGAGCCTCTCCGCTGGCAGCCATGCCCTACTGGACACTAATCATCCACCCTGTAACAGCAGCTTTGCTTTCACACCATAGCTCGCTCTTTAGCAGTCAGTCATGCTCAGACACATCCTCTGGAAAACAAGCGCTGCTGTTTTCATCGCTTGTGGAATACTTGTTTTAACATATACCAGTGATATCTAGGAGGGAAGTGACATGTTTTTCCAATCAGGGCAAAGAAATGTGTCAAATAATGCCCTGGTTTTTTTCAGTCTGGCTCTAGCTGCTAAAGGGTCCGGTTCACAATTTGTTAATTCAGCTGAGAGTGTTTGCTGTATCTTTGAAGGGCGGGAGGTGGATGATTTGCTTTTCTGTTGTTGTTGTTGCCAGATTCCTTTCACCTCTTTTTTCTCACTTGCTCGTGCCTCAATACGAGTGTCTTTCCATCTATGAAATTAAATTATTGTAGCTGGAAAGTCAATGATTCCAAGAGATTTCCTTAGACTTCTACTTGCATGACGAGAGAGATTCCTGGGCTCCAAAAAGCTTAAAATGTCTGAGTCTTGCTAATAATAACAACCCGAAGGGAATAGTCCAGCTGACTGTATGTAGGCCAGACTTAATCAATTAACACACTGAGATAGTGACATACCAGCTTATGGAGCCTCCTAAATATAATCATGTGTGAAGACAGCCACTGGCTACAGGATGCCTGATGGCTTTGCAAATTAAATAGCACAGAATTGCCAATATTTAGACCTGGGATTTCCAGAAAGCCACGCTGAGAGAACAACAGCAATTTCTGAAGACATGTGCATCTTTCCATGCAGAGATCTAAACCAAAACCACTGCTCAGGGGACAGCGATACCATAAATAAATGTCTTTCAGCCCCGGTCCTTTATGGCTGGTGGTTGCAAGTCGATACCTGTTGGAGTTGCTCAGCTGAAGTCAACGGGACTGTTCCTGGGTATGTCTGTGCAGAATGGGGTCCAGCATTCAGAAATGTTGCTTGCTTTTGGAAGTTTCGGTCGTACGCATCTCCATATTGTTCAAGCTCATGTGAGCCAAAGTTTTAATAACAGTTCTTTAAAAAGTGGGCCTCAAAATGTCAAAGGGAGCCCCCTTTCATGTAAAAGATGAAAGCCACGTTGTCTTGGCTGAATTCCAGCATCTATCCTTGTGTGTTCACGCAGATGATGGAGGTTTTCTTGTGATGGCTCCTGAACCGGGTGCCCTTTTACAGCCAATAAAGCTAAGTCGATTTGCCTTGATTTTGCTGTGGGCTAAATTGCACACAAAGGGGTTACAGTAAACTCTTAATTGGTGGCTGCTTGGATGTGTGTGTGAGCTCTTCATTCACCCATCTGTACAATGAGGGCGAAAGAGGGGTGCCTTCCTTTTTGACCCTTTTGCCTAATCTGGTTTGGTTGTAAGATCTTCCAGGCAGAGATTGTTACCACATGGTTGCACATTGTCTAATGAGATGGGGACCCTGGTCCCAGTGCTAAATAGCAGCCTTCAACGCTTACTCTCACGTGAATAAAATACGACCGGCAGAGCGATTCAAGTCATCTATCAAATAACCCACAGCTCCACCCACATCCAGCTCCTCCATATGAATCCTGAGGTTAATTAAAAGAATCTAAAGAATGATGGCATTAGGGTGATTTTGGTTGAGCGCTGAAGACTGATGTATCCTCACAAGCTCCCTGTGGTGTTCCTGTGGACTGGGGGTTTTACATGGTTGCTGGCCAGTCCCCGAAAGACCTGGGCTATGTTTCCAACTGCTCTGAGCAGGCCATGCCAAACTACAGGTTTAAATATTCATTGCATTCTTCACATGCCAAATCATCTAAGTTGGAAAGCAAGAGCCTAAGATTTTGCAAAGCTGCTTTTGCACATAAAGACCATTAAAAATTCATCGTGACAGGGAAAAAACCAACAACATTGCCAGTAGTAGGGAACTTTATGTTGACTTGGCTAATGCTGTGTGGGGCTAAGTTAGAGTTAACTCACATTAATCCACTTAAATGGAAGGGTGAGCCTGATCCAGTAAAAGCAATAAATCCTCTTTAGAGCTGACCGGACTCTGGTTGCTCTATAGGAGAATGGGGTTGAATGGCAAACAGTTGGCAGGAGGTAACTGGATGGGGCCTGAATTTCCAATGTGCCAGGTAATTTAACCCACAGCATCCCCTTTCCCCCATCTGCACAGACCGGTTGTGGGAAGGACCGCAACCCAAAGCTCTTGGCACGAGAGGTGGAATGATAGACTGCAGGGTGGGAAAACTCCCTGCCAATAGAAAGCTGGAAAGGTTCAAGCAGCTCTCTGTCATCGGAGGGAGTGGGTATCCGAGGTGCCTGCATTGGCAGAGTTACTATTCCAGGCAGCTCAAGCAAAAGGGGTGAGATGCAGGGAGCAGGGACGGACAGACAAATGCCTGACCTGGAGCTGGTGAGGCTCTGCCTTGCCTTGGAGGCAGCCTGCAGATGCCAGGAGAGAAGGGCCAGCTGCTGCCGCCTTGCTGTGGGTAAGGGACTTGCTGGGTTGCTGTAAAACTTCACAGAATTACATCTGAAGCTGAACTGTCTCAGTCGCAAGCAGACCTGCAAGCCTGGGAAGTGGCTGTTACCATCAGAGAGCAATTTTCTCAAGGCTGACCCAAGGCATGGAACTGAATCCAGACTGGGTGAATATCTCTGTTTCCTTATTCCTCTGAGAAACTGGGCCTGAATTTAAAAGGCTGTTTAACACTTTGAAGCCACCCACAGTTCTGTCTTTGCCTCCCACACAAGCTCCAAGGAACTGACTCATTCCCACTGTATTTTCAGCTGCACATAGATCCTGCTCACAGCCCGGGAAGATCCCCGTTCAGCCAAGTGAATCAACCACACATTGTGACTTGAGTTAGCTGGTCTTGAAAGGGTTTCGCCACGCCGACTAATAGTCGACTGTAGCTGAAGACATCTGGCCTGCCTTTTAAAGTAGAGTAGGAACCATATTCTTTAGTTAGCTGGATAATTTATGCCTGTCTGCTGTTCTCTATTCATGATGCTTCCTTATGTTGATTGCTAAATAACTGTCTGTGAAAATAAGTGACACTGTCATCTTCTGTTAAATGAAAAGAGGTCTGCTCTTATGAGCAGGCATTCACCTCTTCTCTCCCCTTCTCTGTGGCAAACTCGTGTTGCTTCTCTTCCCATGGGGATGCTGCTTTGGGCTTTGCAGTGCTTTAAAGAGTGCGAGTGATATGTACAGCTCTCAATGGTCTGTAACTCAGGAAAATCAATGAGCCTTTCGGCAAGGGGAGACACAGCGTTGTCCCTCTGTCCCCTGCCACTCTGGTGAGCTCAAATGCTCTTTCCAATTTGGACTGAAGTCCTGACATCCCCGGATTTCTAGCTCTCTAATTCTCCCACTGCTGAGGAAAACAACTCACTTCTTGCTGACATCATATGAGCTGTCCTCCTGCTACGCCGTATCCACTGAGTCTTTAAAGCTTCATGCTATGCCTGAACAATTGCACCCACGTTTTGGCTGGGAAACAGAGACCAATGAAGGCAGTTAGAAGGAGGACATGGGAGCCCTGCTTTGCATTTTGCTGTTCTTCACGCTGCGCTCATTTCTGCCGTCTTTCCCCCTGCCTGGTAGCAAATCTCCAGCAAGTACCTGTTGGGATCACCACTCTGTGCCTTTGCTCTGCTTCTCTGTAGATCTATTTGGGCTCTGGACCTCTTCTGCAGCCATTACACCACAGCACAGTCTTTACAGATAAACATTTGCAGGTTTTTGAGCATAACCCTGCTCACTATATCATTCCAGAAGAGAGGCGGGGTAAAGATCCTTTGCAGTACAAAGGAATTGTCAACAAACTCAGAGAAGAAGGGGAGAAATGTCCAAAGGTGTGCTTTGGTTTTGGCTTGTTGCATTTGGTTTCCTTTGTGCAACTCCCTGAATGTTTGCCCCCTTCTGCATAAATCTGGGGCAAAAGCCTGGCGGCTCTTGTCTGCACTATCAGCCAAAGAAGGCAGGAATTTACCTCTGTCACCACCTGGGAATTGAATAATGTAAAAACCCCAGCTCCTCCATCCTACTGGCACTGGGCTGAGTTCCATCAGCTTCCAGGAGCTCTTTTGGAGTGCAGAGTCTTGACCTGCTCTCAGTGACTGGTATTAGCTGAGACATGAATAAACAATAAAGGAGATAAAGGAGAGGCTGGGTTGAAAGCAACAGCTGTTTCCTATGGACTCCTGAATCAATTCAGGCCCCCCTTGCTGAGGGGCTGGGCTTTTGTCCTTGTGCAAAGGAATGAATTGCTCTGTGAACTGTGTTCTGATATGAGAGCAGAGCGGTGTTTGTTTATCACTAAATGTAAAGAGTTGGCTCAGAATGTTTTAAGAAGAAAAACACGTCAATTTTTAAATGTATTTATTATGGTAGTTCCAAAACTTCTGGCCGTGTTATCTTGCTTCAGCTGTAACTCTAGGAGCAGAATTACACCCCACACTTGCCTGTGTAGATCATTTATGGCAAAGAGCAAAGTCCTTGGCCTGAGATAGCCTTTTGCTGACTCCAGATGTGCTCCTCTGCCATAAAACACTTCGGAGGCCCGATGCTGCGTTACATAAGCCACTCAGTGGTTTTAACATTGATTTCAACAGAAGGAGTGATCCCTTCTCTATGTAACTAAGCAAAAGGTTTGGCTTGAGCGTGTTGCTATAATGAATTTCTAAAGCCGGACTTGTGGGAATGACTCCATCAGCAAAGCACGAGCCTCTTGCTCTGCTCTACCCCCAGGAGTGCACAGCGAGTCTTGGAGCTTTAGGCATTTACTCCTCATTTCCACCAGTGGAGAAGAGAGAAGAGCTTGGCCAGGAGAGGTGGATTTCCCTGGTACTTCTCTTGTGAAAGCTCATTCCATTTGTGTGGAGGTCAAGCATTTTTTCTTTTATAGGGAGACAGAGCCTTATGTTATCTCAACGGTACAGCAAGAGGAAATTCTAACATCACGATCTGGGAACCAGATAAATGCAATCTGTCTTCATGCAGCAATCTCATAATCAGTTACTACCACCAAGTCACTATATCTGAAAATCCTTTGCAAACTCTATCCACTCAGGTAATCTCCTCATTTGCTGAGGGCTGCTTTTGTGTACATGTGTAAAACCTGCAACAAATTTGAACTCCAGATTAGCTGGTCCCTATCCTCCCCCTCCGCCTTCCAGCTGCAGAAGGGTGGCTGCAAACTGCAGCAGTTTGCTTTGGGCAGTTTGAACTAGCCCCATGTTTAATTTTGGCTCTTGGTTTCTTTGGT
Organism: Todus mexicanus; assembly: GCA_013389965.1. Lineage (NCBI taxonomy): Eukaryota > Metazoa > Chordata > Aves > Coraciiformes > Todidae > Todus > Todus mexicanus. The sequence goes on along the minus strand of WEIS01007916.1, from coordinate 15,709 downwards.
TTGGGTTTGGTTGTTGTTGTTGTTGTTTTTAAGCAGGAGGTATAATCTGCTTTAACATCCGAATTAGCAGATCCTGGTATGGGTCCCCTCATGTATCTGCCTTTCTGAGTCTAGTTGGGCTGTGCTGTGGCCAGGGCAGCCACGGCTGCTATAGCTGCAATGAGATTGTGGCTCTCTGGGGTGGCTGTAGAGTATCTGGGCTGCTGGCAAACTGGCTGCCTTGGGAGGACAGATCACACGGCTTCTTTTTCCTCTGCAAGTCTAGTGGTGAATGGTGAACTGGAGCTGTGATTGCATCTGCTACATCCAGGTTGTCTGAGTCTTCGTTTCTGTTTTTTACTTAAAGAGAGGAGGGGGAGTAAAATCCCTGGAAAAGTAAAATTCAAGGGTAATCAAGCCTTAAACATTATTCTGCTATCTATATATTTGAAATGAGTAGTGCTTTGTCTTGGAACAAACCTAAATGTGTAGAAAACACAAACCTGCTAAATTTCTAGTGCTGTTCTAGAGGAGGGTGTTTTTGTTTTTAAGTTTAATGTTAGCTAGAGCTGAAATAGATCCCTTCAGCATTTCCTTTTTTCTTACTCTTTTCTATTTTTCACGGAGTCTTGCCCATCTCAACCACTTTCCTGAGGCTCTTTTTTGTTTATCCTACACAATTTCCTTCCTTCCTTCAAGTCCAGACCCCCTTGCTCCCCTGGGGCTTCCTATGATAGCTAGGCACTAATCATGTACTTCTGCCCCAGAAGCACAGATAGCGGCTTCCTCCCCCTGCTTCCAGTCAAAGGAGGATGTAAGGCATAATGGTAATCTTAAACAACACTGCTATTCATTGTTTGGGAGATCTGGGAAATATCCTTGAATTCAGCTTGCTAAATTAGCTGCTTCTTGAGTAACCCACAGCTGCTGCGTATCTGTCCCATTACATTTGACAAAAATGCAGCCGTTCTCATTACATACGATATTCTCTCGACATATGGACCTTCCATTAGTTTACGTCTCTGTGTAACCCTGTTGCCATGAATGTATACACAGAAACATTTTCCTTTGTACTTAAAAAAAAAAAAAAGAAGAAGAAGAAAACCAAACACACACACAAAATCGAACCCAACAATTCTTGAAAATAGATTAAAGAAAGGCATTTGCAATTATTCAGATGGAGCAAAGATGTTGGAGCGCCTCAGAATGCAGCCTCTGTCGGGAGCCAATACTCAGATTAAAATGTTGCTTCTGGCAGTAAAAGTGTAACTACCAGTGGTTTTAAGGCTTCATCCTGCCTGTTGTGCACATGAGTATCTCCCTTGAAGTTGGCAGGAGCCTTCTTGTGCATGCAGATACTGGAAGTCAGATGGACCATCAGTGTAAGGTGATGCTTAACCATCTATCGGAGGCTCCTAAGGAGGCAGCAATGTGGTTTTTGGATTTGGTCTTGTGTGTTTGCTCCTCCACAGTGATTCACGGAGGAATTTGGTTTGAAAGAAAATGGGTTCCTGGTGTTAGTGGATTTGCACTCCCTACCCTTTTAATAACTTCTCTGCATGAGCGGGAAACTTAAGCAAACCTTGGGGAGAAAGGTTGCTATGTCTCGTCCCTCTAGTGCACTTTTCTAGGCTTTGCCCCTCAAACTGCAGCTGTGTCCTAGGGCACAACCCAAACTTCCATCTTTGCTGGCCTTCCTGTGAAATAACCCTTGATGCATCAAGTACTTAAATAAAAACACGATATTAGAATGAGTGAAAATTTTCCTTGGACCCTTAGGAAATAATCCCATCCAGGGACTATTTTGCCGACTTCAGATGGAGTCTGGCCAGGGGTGAGCAATGGCTCTGATCTAAATGTTGAGAAAAGCAGAACACATTTGCACATTGACTGTTGTTATCTTGCACAAAACGAGGTGGGACAGACCACATCCTCTGAAGGGCATCCTTGGCCTATGCTTGATTGCACAGCCAGCAAAGGTGTCTCCGACAGTGGTCTTGACTGTGTAACTGCTTAGGAAGCCAGTGGTATCCATCTCCTTGTCTTCCTTCCACCTACCCTCCTTGTCCTCTCTGTTGTCCCTCTTTCCCTCTCTCTGTCTCTCTCCCATTATGTTTGATATTCTTTTCTTGAGTTGCATTTTCCTCATTCTGCTTTCTGTCTTGCCAGGAGCTCAGGCTACTCACTGCTTTAAGTTTGGGGCATGAGATCCATGTCATTCTCTGTGATATTGCTGTGTTTAATCCTGCCTGCTTCAGGGACGGGATTTGGGGGCTTCTGATTAACTACATTCAAAATTAAAAAGATATCATTCTGGTTTACACCTCTTCCCTAGTTTTATAACTGAACTCCAAGAGTGGCTCCTGAAACATACTCACCTAACTACAGATATAGCTGCTTTACTCTATCTGAGCCTTCTGCTACACGCATTGATATCTGATACCTGCTTGGTGCTCCTGTGCTGCAGGAGGGGAAGATCATCTCTCTCCCACAGGAGCAGTTGGAAACCTGAATCTATGTAAGGATTTGGCTCCCCTGCAGCCTGAGGGAGCCACCAGTGCTGGGGACTGCTGGGTACCCCATTTCACACTGGTGCATGCAGGAGAGTATATACAACATCCCCAGGAACTGGTCAGCTGTGTGCCAAGACCTGACAAATAGGAGAAGCTGAGGACACTGCTGTGACCTCTCAAAGCCATTCAGGTGCTTAATCCTGTGTTAGAAGATGTCTCCTCCTCGTCAGGATGCAAGAGGCAAGAACTCTTTGCAAGAGGGGCTCTTCTCATGAAACAGAGGAAGCGGGTTTGGGTTTCCTTTCAGTGGCCTCTAAATCATTTGTCCAGAGCACAGAGCCGTCTCTTCCTGCAGGTATTTAGGCCCATTCCTTTAGAAGTCATCTATGATTGTATTAGTATTTGTGCATAAATGAATATTAATGGTGAATGTGGTCTGACTACTGGGCCCATTTCCTCCTGCAGCTGTTTTTGTGCGAGATCTGATCCAAAAACATCTTGCACACACATCTTCCAGCCTGACTCCACAGGCGAGCTTGATGGAGAGCGCTTTGCTGGTGAGGCCTGTTGTGGTTTAGGCATGGACACAGCGCATAGCTGCTCAGTGCTGTCAGGGTCCCAGCAGATCTGCGTTTGCCTCGCAGCCGACATTTAGGTACCCAGGGAACTTGTGTTTTAACTGGAAAAAAGCTTATGTGCCAAAGGCCTCCCGTTGTAAGGGAGGCTGCAGCTGAGCAGAGGTTTGGAGAGGGGCTGAACGCTGGAGTTCGCTGCTCCAGCTGGCAAGGAAGGCCCACCCACAGTTTAGGTGGTGTCTAGGGCTCCAGATTTCAACCTGAGCACCAGGCACCTGAAATGAAGTGTTGAAACACCTGCATTACAGCACTTTTATTTTGTTTGGACGTGGTTTTGTGCATTTCGACATTTATCTTTTTGTGGATTTATCCCAGAGAGATTGCTGGGACTGAGCCTGGGACTCCTGCAGGAAAAGACAGTCCCAGAGACAACAGGTTCTGAGAGCAAATGCTCCCAACACCCTGTTTTTTAATTCATTAAATGAACATTTCCTTATAGATTTAGATTTATTTAAGTAGGGAAAGGGATTTGTTGTATGACTCGCATGTCCAAATTAATTGCTTCTCCTATTTTTTTTTTTGATGCAAACCCCTCAAAACCGCTTGTGAACAATCTGCAACGGATGTCTGTGCTCGGAAAATTCTTGAGCAAGTAATTTTGGACTCGCACACTTGAAAAGGTTGTTTGCAGATGATACACATGCCAACCGCTTCTGTCGAGAAGGGCCTTAGTTCACAATGTATGGCAGACAGCAAAAAGGTTCCCACTGCCTGAAATTAGTCACAAATAATTTGCCTCCCTGTTGACTTTGATCACGTGACCCATTTACAACTTAATCCCATCAACAGAAAATAAATGTTCCCACCTTTGGTTATTTTCGTGGTGTAGAAAGCTGATCGCAGCCTCATGCCTGGCAATTCGGTCTGTGTTTTGCGTTCCTTTTTTGTAGAAGGGGAAGGAGGATGGGGGAAGGATGGTTGGTGAAACACACAGCTTGAAAACCCCTTCTTTCGGCCCGAAGTGAGAGCGGAGCAGCCCCATAGAGATACTGTCACCGATCCAAGCAGGCTGGGCTTAAACAGTTTCCTCAGCTTTTCTCCCTAAATCAATTTGGATATTCTTGGCAAGTTCCGTTCCTATGCATGGTGGGCAGCTGTGATTCAAGCAGGGATTTTTTTTTTCCCTTTCTACTGTCCCAGTCTTCCTGTCTTGTGCAGATGTGATCCTTTCCCTCTGTCTGCCTAACAGCTAATTATTTTACCAGACGAGCCAACAGTCTGAAGAAAACAGGCCATGCATATTCTTGAAAGCAACAACTGTGTTACAATGTCAGGGGGGATGGGGAATTTAAAAAAAAAAAAAAAAGAAAAAGAAAAAAAAAAGGAGTCACTTCCTTCTGACCCACTCCACTCCTTATGAAAACCTCCCAAAATAGCAAGCGTTCTGATTTATAAGGGACCAACCTACCTCCCAAGTTAGTACTCCCCTTTAACAGCAGAAACTTGCACCACGTATTTGGGGAAAGAGAGGGAAAAGCCAGCTTGAATTATAAAAGACACGCAGCTCACAGCTCTGTCATCAACAGCAACCCAAAAATGTACAGACCCCTGTTACCGCAAGAACGTGGACAAGCGAGCATCAGCTGCTCCCCACAAACTGCCTGGGTGTCGCTGCGCTCGCTGGAATTTCATTCCCAGTCACAATTACGCCTTTCTGATTAAAATCATTAGTCCCTGGGTTTGGAAAGGGCACACATTCTGCTTGCCATGTTTGGCAGTTATGTTTGAGGGGGCTTTTCTGGTGGGGTGGATATCTGGGCTTTGCAACCAGCAGCTCGGAGCCACTGTCTGCCGTGTCCCAGGTGTGAGCTGGAGCTACCAGCGAGCACCACAACTGCGCGGTTGTTTTATAGCCTGCAGGCTGCGTTTTGAGAATGCCTCCAGTCTGGGTTTCACAGGCAGGACGGGCAGAGGAACACTTCGTTTCCAAAGCCCACCGAGGCTCAGCGCTGGCTGCTTGCTGGAGCACTGCTGTGACACAAGGCCAAGTGCATTGTCCTGCTGGTACCTGCTGAGCCACGCTTTACTGCCTGCCTTCATCCCACAACAGTGAGGAACAGCAGGTCAGGGGTGTTTGCTCTGCTCTGCAAAAGCTGGCGAGTCTCTTGTGTTTGGTTTAAGCAGGGAGGTGCTTGGTATTTTTGCCAGTGGGGCACTAACGCGCAAATGCTGAGAGGCAGCAGGGAGGGCTCTGATGGAAGGCACGTGCTTTGTGATGAGGCCAACACTGCCTGGTACTTTTTGGAAAGTTAAATCAGAGCCTAGGGGGCTAACTGTTAGTGGATTCAGTGCCGCAGGGAAGAGTTTTACAGATGTCTACTACTGCAGGGCCTTGAATCAGAGAAATGCTGCTTTTTTCGGACAGGCAGCTCTTTTCCTAAGTAGTAACAGCACACCCCAACGTGAGGTAAAACCAAGGCCTGTCCCCAGCACGTTGCATCCACACCAAAGGACCAAGTGCTCCAGGTATATTCTCTTTAAAATTCTGCACAAGCAAACCCCTGAACGTAAAAGGTGACCCGTGCTGTTCTGAAGGCCAGCAGCACCTGCCTTCCTGGATAACCTGGCTTGAGGAATCCTCCTTAATTTTCAGTTGCAGCTCAAAAGTTGATTTGCTTTTGAGTATGCAGTCTGCTTGCCTAAAAGCAGGTTCCCTGCAGCATTCAGAGCATCAGGATGGGGAGAGCTCTGCCTGTCCTGGGCTGCCTCATTCACCTTTCTACAAGCACGTGACTGCTGACAGTACTGGAACAAAAGCCAAAAGAATGAAGATTCCTCATTTCTTTGTTGCCATTTTAAAAGTGGATAATCATTTAATTAGTTGTTCACCCTCCGGGGCTGTAAGTTCTTGTATAATTAGATAATGAGCAATTAAGATTATAGCATTTTGTACTCGCATGGTACTACATGGATTCCAGCACTGACCATGTTTCAAAGGCTCATGTTCCAGGTTATTATCCAGTAATGCTTATGGGAAGCACCAGCCCCCCCTTTACAAGACTTTCTTAAGAGGGGACGATCTCCCTGCTAACATAAATCCCACCTGCTCTTCCTGGACTTGCCCCATGGCAGTTTAAATTACTGCTGATACCCACTACAATTGGAAAACCCTAAAATATTCCAAGGAGATTATGTGGTTGGGTGCTTCCCGAAATACTGCCTTTCACGGCTTTAATGCCACCCTCGCCTTTCCTGCTTTGGCAGGGAAAGCCAACATCAGGGTTACACAGAGTGGTTTAGAGCAGCAAGTTACTGGGCAATGCAAAGGTTTTGATTGGGAGTAGCCCCCAGAAGAGCTGCTGCACTAAGAAAAACGCCTGATACAAGTCAGGGCTTACAGGATGTACTTGTGTTGAGGTCAGCAACTGGCAATTAATTAATTCGTTAAAATACCTGGAGAGATTTAAAATGGGCACATGGTGAGAACATGCGTGCAAGAGAAGGATCTTGAAACCACTTCAGCTTTAGGGCAAACAAAAAACAGATGGGAGATGGGTGCGGTGATGAAAAGGTGTAGGCAAGGGGCCCATATCTGTCATTACTCCTGCAGCTACGATTTAATTACCATTCCTAGGCTTCGGGGAACTGAGATTTTTTTTTATTTAAAAAAAAAAAAAGGTATGGGAAGGAACACAAGTTCTGCGGTTGGAAGATGCCCCGTAGCATCATCCCAAGTCTCTGCTAAGACTCTTTATACACTTTACTCACCCAGAATAGAAACTGGTTCCCTAATTTTCAGTGATGCAGAGCTGCTTTCAAAGGCGGGGGGGGGGGG
>WEIS01007911.1:0-19100 GCA_013389965.1 Todus mexicanus | reverse complement strand
TTTCTTTCTTTCTTTTCTGGTTTCTGTTCTTTTCTGGTAACAGCAGAAACGTCTTGACAAAGTATTTTGGAAAATCCAGCATCTGAAGTAGCAGAACAAATGTAAGGTTGCTGATGATGTAAGCAATATTTATCTGAAAGCCATGGGGATTCCTCCTCAGCAGTCACTACTTTCTGTTTGAGAAATCTCTGCAAAGAGGTGGTAGCTGGAGTGACCCTGCTTTTATTTCAGTAGCGTATTTTTCTTTCCTTTAATTGCAACAGGATCTGTATCTGATACAGTTCCACAGTCAATATTTGCTGGTGTCATCAGTTTCAGCTTCAAGAGATCATAAATATTGTCAGAGTTCACATCTGACATAGACATCGCATTCACAAAAATTATTTGCTCTCGTACAAAACTCACCTTAAAATTCAATCTCCTTCCTAATAAGCATTATAGCCAGCTTTAAAATTGCAGTTACTGGGTTCTAAAATACAACTGCTATTTTATAGTACCATTAAAAAAAAAATTAAATACTCAGGAACTGTAAAATTTTTAACAATGTTACAAATCTTAAAAAGTAAATATTTATCCTAAGCAATCCTACTTCAGCCTGAAAAGCTGGTGTTTTCACACTGGTCATAGCAACCTATCAGCATGAAAGTGCATTCTCAAATCACCTAAAGTAATGCCAAACAAACTATCATAGTTTGCATTTGAGCAATTTAAGAAATAACAATAAACAAAATAACTGAGAAATATTTCCTTTTTCTCTCCCTCGACTTTAACTCACTGCCCCACTGAGCTGAAGACTTATTTGACTTCTAACATGCAATTAAAACAATGTTAAAATTCTCTTCAGTGTTTCTGTAGCATCTGCTTCACTGATTGGTGTCAGTTGAGGTAAAATTTGGGTATTTTGTAGAATTTTGCAGTGACTAGCAGATGCTTAGCTATTGTCTCAAGCAAGCGGAATCTAAGCAGTGAAGACAATCATATCACAAACAAATGCTTGTTAGAATAATCACGTAATATGAGTATTCAATACACTTCCTCATTCTGCTTTTCTAAGATCTTGGAAACTATGAGAAGGACAAGAATTTGGTGATGGAACCACCCTCTTCTGCTTTTACATGGGGAAAGTAATCTGTCAGAGGATCCACTGTAATTATTAAATATAATTAGATCAATTGAACTATATATGGAAATAGGCCCCCAAATTTCTAAAGATTTCTATTTAGTCAAGTATCTTAAATTTCAAATCTTAAAAGAACAATTATTGAAGTAGATGGTCACACATCACGTACCCTAACAATACATGACCTGTAACACGCTGCCTTAGCCATAAAACAAAATGTGAATTTCTCCGCTTAGAAAGTCTTTTTGTTAGTGTGATTCAGTTTGTCACCACTATTTTGTGGTTACATAACAGAATAAAAGCCAAAATTCTGAAAAAGGCTGTCACAACTCTCAGCACTTTTTGGCAGCTTTGGCTGAGACAAAGAAATAACCCAACCTGCCAACTCCAGAGAGGCATCCACAGCTCAGTGACAAATCCCTCCCGCAGCTCTGCCGATGTAGCTTATTCCTGACCTCCAGTATCCCCACTGTTCAGCTACGGAACCTCTCCTGAGCAGAACCTGTCTGTTATGGAAAACTGGGCCAGACTCTGACTTGGTTTTGTAACATGGAAAAATGTCTTCTTGGAATCAAATTGAGTAGACCAAGCTCATGTCATCTGCCCTAAACTGTTTCTGAAGCAAGGTCTCCAGATGTGGAAGGTTATGAATTAACATACTCATTCCAAAACTTGACCTGTTCTTCTCTTCCTTTTTCTTTCACTTCTTTCTTTTAAGAGGTATTTATGCTCATTTATCTGAGGATTTTATTTTAAAGAGTTTGGTAGCCAAAGAGGGAAAAAAATAATTGACACTGGTCTAAGTCTTTACTATCTTCGAGTTTTAAGGGAAATAAAGCCTAACAATGGTACTTAGAATTTATTTTCTCCTTCCAAGTATATGACATATCACGGAAGAAAAGACAGTGGTAACTATCATAATGTCTCACTGCAAGTCCAAAGAAGATGAAAAGAAAACTCAAGGAAATAAGTTTATGATAGCTGATTAAAAACCCTATGATATGTACAAGGAAACACTAATATTTATATTCTGGAATAACTTGAAAGCATGTGAAAGGTCCTTGCTGAACTTGTTTCAAGAGTTTCACCAGATCTCCACTGAAATGTTCCAAGATCAGTAGTTTTCTGATGACAAGATCTGGATTTTGATCAGATACTTGCAGAAGTCACTTGCACAATGTCCAGTTGCTATGCCTACATCCTGCTGCAGCTGCGCTTTTGTTATTCATGCCCTGGTGGACATGTAGTCAGCACACTGCTAAGTGGCATCATGACTCCGGCAGTCACACCACACAGTGACAAACTTTGTTATTGGTTGAGCTGTTATATACATTGTAATAAAGTCCTTCTTTGACATTCTTCAGGTGATAAATTATTGAGGTTGAAGCCTCTCTCCTCCAAAGGTTTCCTCCAGTCATTGAAGCACTCTTGAGATAAAAATCTTGTAAAGTTACGGACACCAGTTATCACAGTGGTCTCAATATTGCAATATAGATTTATCTCTATATAAAATGTTTTCCCTAGATTCTTTGCATTTCTCTGCAATGTTACTATTCAAGGCTTCTTAGTGGGAGCTCCAGCTGAATTGTGCGGTGACAGGGTTTGCTTTCATAATCAATTATGAATTCCACTGAAAAAGGCAATCCAATTATTCCCCAGCTCCCAACTATGCCAAGCACAAGAGCTTATGAGGCCACACATTCAGCCAGATAAGGGAACTGATCCAGCTTAAAACTGACCTACCAAAGAAAATACTTAGCCCTCATCTGGGCGACCACATGGCCATATGCCAATGGAAACTGCAGGGAAGAATCTTCCTTCAAGAACCAGGACTTACATTGTCTCAATATCATCCTTAAAATTCACCTATGGATTATTTGCAATTTTCACTTCGCAGAATACAGCCCCATTTTTATATAGATTGCATTGCTTCTTCCTAACCGTTCAGCTTTATAGCTCCGCATTTGTCTGTACTAACTAAAATGAATAGGTAGATTTGCTTGCATGAGTTGAGGTCACGGAGTAACCCAAACTCCTCTTCATGGGTGCCCTGACCAGGTCATGACCTGCAACCCCGACAATTTTTATGTTACCCTTAGATACAAGCAATGAGTTTATAACTATCATTCACACGTGAAAATGCAGGGAGTCAGGCTTCCTACCATTCCCATACAAACATGATAAAACCACTCCCATTTAAACGATGATGCCCCATTAACAACTACTTTTTGATACCGGTCAGTTAACTAGTACTTAATCCATTTAAGATGGACTTTGCTGATATTGTAGTGTTAATTTTTTATCTGAACATCACGCAGTACTAAGCCAAAAGCCTGTACAAAAGCCTAAGTATATTACATCTACATACACAATAAAGCTCACCATTTTATCACCACAGCTTTACAACCTGCGCTTCCAAAGCTGCTAAATTCTTCGCTATTTTTAACATTCCACGTCTAAGTTTTCAACCTTGAACAGTAACTGAAAAAATGGAAATTAAATAATTTACCGGTTTCAGATTCTAACCAGTAAATTGCTGTGAATTTGTAACCGCACTATCATTTTCATTGTACTACATTGGCCATTTAGGTGAATGATAACCCAGGAGACAGCACCATGCAGGGCTAGCAAACAAGTAAATCATTTAGATTGCGCACTGCTTTCAACTGGAAAAGGGGCAGTAAATCTGTCCTGCCATTGCCTTCCCTTTTGTTGAATTTTCAGGATGGTGCAGTCTTTTCATTGAAACAAATAATAATAAAAAAAAAACCCTACAGATTTTATTTATCGTCTGGGTTTTGCGCATAATGACTAAGGCTGACCAATACAAGTCAATGCGCTAGAAGAATAGGTTTAGTCATTTGAGATCATGCCAGATATAACATAGAGCGAGTTTTAAGCATCTGAAGAGGAACTTCTGGTTACAGCATGGCACCATCTAATGGCTTTGGCTTTAACTGCAAGAACTCGAAATAAACAGCTCGAAGTGGTGCCAGTACAAACGGCCCTTACATAATTATTTTGTTCACCTGCCTCACTATGCATCATCGCCACAGAAAAAATAAAAACCAAAGAGGAAATCATGTACGTTTAAAATACAAATTGGATCAGCAACTTACAGGGCAGTAGCAACTGCAACGTATTTTCAAACAACGGCTGAATATTTTTGTTTCAAGCCAAGTACTCCAACACAAACAAAATCCAGGTATAGAAGCAGTGCAGTGATGTCTACACACACCAATAACATAATTCTGTATTTTCAGAGCTTGTAACTTATATTTAAGCTTATATTTTTGCCAATAGAAAGTATGCCTTGATTTTCTGTTATTTTGCATAGTGGAACATTATATCTCTTTGAAAAGTATGCTCAGAAGGGCAGAAGTTTTTACAACTCATTGGCAACTTCTGTTTTGATTGTGTCTGTCAGCAAGTTAAGAGGTAGGTAAGAGATAACTAAGAGCCTTCAATTGCATTCCCACCTGCTGGGGACTTACTGAATCATACTAAGCAGACCACTAGTTTGCCTGAATGAAAATTATCTTAATTACAAGGATGGAAATGCTGATATTAAAATTCCTTGTAAGGATGCCAAAGATTTATTCATCTTTTAAGTGCATTAAGAACTAAACCCACACATTGTCATGAGAAAAAATGATTGCTATAGAAACTTCCCAGTAAGAGATGCTACTGCTAGTGTTCATGCACAAAATGGCCACAATATTCATCTGAATATTAGGTGTTATCATTTAGATGTCATCAAAACTCAAGTTGTGTACAAGAGACTTAAAACTGAATGGCTCCATAATTTTACCATTCCATCAATTCCACTCAATACAGTTAAAACATAATTTAAACCCAAGAAATGGGTGATTGAACACAAGAACAGGTTGCCCAGAGTGGTTGTGTAATCTTCGCTCTCGGAGATACTCAAAACCCAGCTAGACGCAGCCCTGGGCATCCTGCTGTAGCTGCCCTTGCTCTGAGCAGGGTTGGACTGGCTGCTCTCCAGAGGTGCCTGCCCACCTCAGCTGTCCTAGGGTTCTGTGATTCCCTCAAGTGTTTGCTGCTGCTTTTGAAATACAACCCAAAACCTCAACACAGAATTACATTATGTTCATCTCCAAATCTTGTGCTTATCGTCCAAATCTCCTAAGATTTAGAAAAGTTCCCACTCTTGTAAATATTTAGGATAATATCTGAGGCCAGCCAGGGAGCGAACTACTGGAAATACTCAATAGTGAATCTGGAACTAACTCAAAGGCTCCAGAGACAAACTAAACATAACGAAAATGTTTCGAGCTGCTACAGCGGAATCTGGTCACAACTGGTATAATCCATATTACACAGATTTATTTTTTTTCTTCTACAAAAATACCCTCATGAATAAAACAGCAAAAATTTAAATGCAGATCTATAAAGTAACTTGACTTGTTCTCAAACACTGAAAATATATTTTTATAGAAGTTCTAAGAAATGAGATATTTTTGAAAAGAGTGAACAAAAGTACAAAATTAAGTGATAGAGAAATAGACCTGATTAATACCCATACCCTAGACCTTCTCCTTTTTATCTTTTACAGACATACATTCAAAAGATCTCCTTGCTACTTCTTCCTCCATAGAGACTTTCACATGTTCCACTCATGTACAAATAATCAGTTATTTTTATGATTACTGCTGGCTAGGAGCCTATTCATACCCCTAATGCAAAAGCATCTGCTGACTCAGCTGGAATTTGGTCGTCCCCTTTTATGATTGCAGTGTGAATCTGTTCGGAAGTGCAGCTGGTTCTGAATCATGTTCTAAGAAGCAGGATGTGTATGAATATATACACTTTGGCAAAGCCTAAAGCACCATGATAATGCATTTCTATCAGATACCTCCTGTAAAACTGGATCCCAAATATCATTTTGAAGCCTGTGCTTTAGGGATGCAATAACACATTTGTCCAGCTCACAGAAAACTGAACAGTTACGATCACACTCACTTGGACAGTGGTGTAGTGAATACCACAACCTACCCATAAAAAATAATAATATTTATATTTTTAATTATCTATTAATTGTAAGAATAGATACATCACTCAAACACAAAACATTTTTAAAAAATCATTTACCGTACTAGAAGTACCTGCTTGTGGAAAAAAAGAAACATAAAGTAACTAAATACTCAATCACAGAATTATATATAATAACTTCTCATTTATATAATATATCTAGAGATCTGTTCCAAGTACAGATTCTTGCAATCGGAATAGAAAAGCCCTCTGGCAAAATTTAAACCTAAACATAGGCATAGGTCTTGTTTACAAGGATAGCTGTAAAAGCAAGAAATGGAAACAACAGCCCGAGGCACTGACGACAAGTTCTTTCCAGCTGGAAAGCCCATGCACATAAGGTAAGCTCCTTTACAAGGTAAGCGGAGTGATGTATTTACCACTGGTTGTACAAACATATAACTAAGGACTACCTACCACAGGATATATATTGGGGAAATAAGTGAAAGAGACAGATGAAGAAACATAAGTTGACAGTTCAGACTGAAGAACATCACAAAGAATAAAGATCAGCAGCTTAAGGACCACTCTGAAACAGAGAAATACAGACAAAGACTAGGCTACAGTAAGAGTTTTGTGTTATTTAGCTGTGTAAAGAAACATGGCCTAGTTAAAGTGTGCAAGAAACCACAAAGCCTACTGAGAGAAGCTGCCTTTCAGTAGTTTTTATGTTTACAGAATCACAGAATTACTAAGGCTGGAAAAGACCTCTGAGCTCATCGAGTCCAGCCTATGACCTAACACCACCACATCAGCTAAACTCTGCCACTAAGTGCAGCATCCAATCTTTTCTTAAACGCCTCCAGGGATGGGGACTCCACCACCTCCCTGGGCAGCTCATTCCAGTGTTTGATCCCCCTTTCTTTGAGCAGGAGCTTCCCAACATCCAGCTAAACCCCTGGCACAGCTTCAGGCCAGGCCCTCTCGTCCTGTCACAAGTTGCCTGGGAGAAGAGCCCGGCCCTCACCTGACTACAACTTCCCTTCAGGTAGTTGCAGAGAGTGATAAGGTCCTCTCTGAGTCTCCTCTCCTCCAGGCTAAACAACCCCAGCTCCCTCAGCCTCTCCTCATAAGACTTCCCCTTCAGTCCCTTCCCCAGTCTCGTCACTCTCCTCTGGACCCGCTCCAGCACATCAATGTCCTTCTTGAAGTGAGGGGTCCAGACCTTTACAGTTAGCCAGGACCAGTAATAAATGACAGAAAGTGGCTTAGCCAGCTCTTGTGCCAGCTCCCTAGGCACCCTAGGATGAAAACCCATCCAGACCCATTGACTTGTTAGGGTCTAAGTGGCACAGCAGGTCTTTTACCACTTCCTCCTGGATTACAGGAGGGATGTTTTGCTCCCCATCCCTATCTACCAACCCAGAAGCCCAGTCATCCTGAGGATAGTCAATCTTTTCATTAAAGACTGAGGCAAAGAAGGTGTTGAGTACCTCAGCCTTTCCCTTGCCTTCTTAGGAGCACTAATATTCACAAGAAAAAGAAGATCTGCTGATAAAGGTTTAGATCCCTTTTTAGCTGTCTCTTCTTGAAATGTTAAGCAAGTGTTCCTGGATTCTTTCAACTCAAGCCTGCAAGAGAAAAACTCTCTCAATCTCTCTTTCTATCTACCTGCTTATCAGTACGTTTAGCGTTTACATACCTTTCCCTTCCCAAATCACAGACGTGTAACCTGATAAAAAACAGTGCTATTTAACAACCTGATAGGCAGTTGTTCAAGAAAAGGAAACTAAGCAACTGAAGGTGTTATTACTGCACAGCGGCATTAGAATGATATCCTGAAGCTACAAAAAGGTGTTATGGAAGAAATACGAAATAAAACCTGTGAGACCAGCAACAGAGCCTCCATTTGCATTCCTCCACATCTGAATTTCCTTCTCTGTACTGTATGTTCCCCAAATAGTCCATCATCAACAGCTGTTATTTCTGTGATCCTGTATGGCTGAGACCAATGGGGACGGAATGCAGATTGAAAACCAGTGGATAACAGAGGAATAGCATAAAAACAGTAGTGGGAGAAAGGCAGCAGTCACAAAAGAATTCCAACTACCTTCATTCATCTTAGAGAAAGATGATGGTAAATCACCTACCAGTCATAAAAAAGTGCTTGAGTAGGGTTAGAAGGAAGAGCACAATTAAGTACTGAAGTCATGCAAGAAAAACAAGGCTAATGACAAACTTATTTTCAGGATGCTTAGGATTAGTGTACACAGTACTAAGAGTAAGTGCATAAAGAGGTTAGTGTATTTTTTTTGTATGAGAGGAAATAATAGCATTTGGCAATGGCTCGTTTCCCCTAAAACAAGGGGAGAAGATTCACCATCTTCATACACAGGAGAAAACAGAATTCACATCCAGACTTGGTGGCATTATAGATTGCCTCCTGTTCAGAGGAAATATTTGTAGAGATGTATCCCTTATGTTGACTTTGAAATGTGCCTTTAATGAAATTCTTCCTTTTCTTTTAATCCATCCATCAAGCTTGATAGCAAAGAACAGACCTTTCAACAAATAGCACACTTTCCTTTCTGCATAAATTAGGCACATCTGACTGGACAATCTACATCCAGGGGTTGAATAACCTGGGTTTGTAAATATTATCTACTCCACTCTTTCAAATATGATCTCTGCTCTTCCCAGTTCTTTAAAAACATGTCACATCCTATTGAAGTGTTAAATAGAGAGACAGAAAAATGCAAATTGCTGTTCACATTGAAAAGAAATCACAGTTTAGAGGGGTATTTGGAGTACAGGATTCTGAATACCTGTTTGCTGCTCCCTCCTGACTTGCTAACTGGCTTTATGACAACTGGTTCAGCTTGCTCAGTTCAGCAGTCATGAAAATGATCAAACCAGTGTGTTCTTCACAAGCCTAGTGATACCTACACAAATGAAGACAAAGTCCTTGTTTCAACATTTTATAGCTTAGCTCAAAGCCAGTAGCTAAATGAAAAGCTGGTTTGTTTCCTTTAACAATAACAATAATATCTGTGGGCAGATGCAGAAGCAGAAAAATTTTCTCTCACAAGCCAGCTTCACTTTGGTGGCATGAGAAAAACCATCATGCCTTTAAATCAAGTCTTGCTAGCTCTCCTTGGTCAGAAAAACAATCAGTGATTTTTTTTTAATTTTTTTTTTCATGGAGCTCCTTGGAACTCTAGAGTTTTCCAGAGGCAGTTTCCGCTGGTGCCACTGAGCCATGCTCTGGAATAAGGCAGAGATGTGAAAAGACTTTGTTCTTCCTCTTGTCACAGATTGAATCCAGTTGTTCTGGCAATTCAGACAGGGGAGATTCTCTGTGTGTCTCTGAAATGCTTCCATACTTATCTAATCAATCACTACCATGGCATCCTCAAGAGGTTCCAGGAGCTATGAGGTCTGCATGTGTCTGTACAGCCAGAGAATATCTCATTCAAAGGACACAGGTTTGCTACTGCCCAGTACTAGTCCTTCCAACCCAGTCAACCCACCTACATGCACATACTCCTAGTTTGACAGCTCACCCTGAAACCAATATATCCACACAGTCTCCTGGATTCAGCAAACCCTTATAAGCATGGAAGAGCCAGGAGAGGGGTCCACAGCCAGGCATTAGAAATTGGTGGCAACCTGAGATAAGAAAACACAGCTTATTGGCAGCAGTTCCTGCTGGGCTGTGCTATTCTCAAGAGTAATGACAGAAGCAATACCAGCAACACTTCTGACTAGGCTTTGTGAAACTCATTTTGTACAGCATAGTGCTCTGAAGATCCTGGTGTACTGCTGGTAGTTTGTGTAGCACATTTCAGAAACTCTACACTATTTTACTGCTCGCATCTACATCCTCTGCTCCTGACTGCCCCAAGTAACTACAGTGACACTCAACCCCCCTCAGAAAAAGCCTCAGTCATAATTTGTTACTTGACCTTTTTTTTTTTTTCTCAGTACTTCCATGAATTTCCTTCCAACAAGATCCTCTAATAAAGAGTCTTTTTCCTCTTTAATTTTTGGCCTTTTGTAATTTATATACAAAAATATTACAGTAAAACTGAGTTTTAGTTCAACTGCTTCAGTCAGTCAGAGGCCCAGACACAGGCCAAACTCCTACCTCCTCATTCTGGCTGGCTGACCTTGCAGGGGAGTAAGCAGATTCTGTCAGATGCCAGCAAAGCCATAATTTACAGTAAGTCTTCACAGTTCAAACACTATTACTTCAGTTTGTTTGATTTTACTTAGACTAAGCTAATTTAAGTGGATTTAACACGGGTTAACACTACAATGAATACAACAAATTCGAAAGACGCGGAAACTACCAAAGCTCAGCTGCCTGCGAATAGAATCCCAAAGAAGGCATGAAGTGTACTCACTGCTCACCAGCCTCAGGTTCTTAAGACTCATTTTGAGTGTCTAATTTTCAGACAGTTGACAAAACATTCGAGGAAGTAATTAAATGGAATGAAATAGTTTCAGAGTAGTTTTACACTGCATATCTAGGAAGAGTGTACAAAGTTTTGTTTCAAAGTCTCATTAATGAAACAAAAATCTTGGGAGAAGGGCTGACATACGTATTTGTAAATAAATCATCTGTGACAGCTGAAAAAAAGCGTAAAAAAAAGGAAAAAAAAAAGTACAAATGCTGGGAAGATCAAACTTCTAGACTTTTTTTTCAGTAATGTCCCCTGGCATGCAAGACTCTCTTAACAAAACAGAGTTACTGTATTTTGGTTTAATTTCTACAGCTCTTAGCAGAATTCTCAAGACTGGTAATAATCTGCACAGAGTACGGTAATCCTTTGTTGTTGAGCAGCCCGGAGCCTCCCTGCACAGGCAGCTCTTTCACTCTGCATTTTAATCACTCAGGACGGTATGAAAAAGGAGTAATCCTCTATGCAATATATATTTATATATATATAAGTAACTTGGATACATTACAATGGTGTCTGCTTGAGATGATTCTACACTTCTTCACCTCTAAATTTCCCACTAACTCTACCCTGGCATTATCAGCAAAGCTGAAGGGGCCTGATAAAGCAGGGGAGAGAAGCATAAAGAAGACCATACCATTAACTCAGATATAATGAAAAGTCACTTATGGCACTTTAAACAGTTCTTAAAATTCATGAAAACTTCGCTTATGCGAAGTTTCACTCCTACAGTATTCTCTGAATTATACTTCAGTGGGATTTCTTCTGTGATCAGGAGCTCTAATAAATAAGCAGGCACTACAAAAAGGTTCCGCTCTACTTGTGCCAGGGTGATTACGTAGGTGCCTGACAGCCTGTGTACGGATGACTGTACGTATGTAATACTGGAAAGGGGTAGGAGATTATTAATCTATTTTCCATAACCTTTTTGTCCTTTTGCTCCCAATGGGAAGATTTTGCAGTGGCATAATGCAGGGCTTGTACACCCCATTATATGAGTCTGGAAGGAGCTAATGGGCTGTTGGGTGCCTAATCAGCCTCTCCCAGAGGCGAACAACAGACTTCAAAGGAGGAACAAAAAAGGAAGAGCCCTGCTTAATTAGTGCTTAGCTAAGAAGAGGAGCAGACTTGGGGGAAGACGCAAGGATAAGTGCTCCCTGTCAGAGTCCCTTGGTAGAGGGGTACGCCTGGCAAAAGATGTTTGCTTCTTTGGCTGCCAATGTTCAACTTCAGCTTGCCTGAGTCATGGCAGCATGGACATTTTTCATGTATTAGTCATTCACAGAAAGGAACAAAGAATCTGCTGTCAATACAACCCAGAAGCAAAACAAAAAATGGAACTATTCTGTATGTTCAGACCTAATTCTACTTATACCAAGGGAAATAGAAGTTGCCCATATCTTAAGCAGAGGGCTGCATCCTGGCACTCCTTCAGGTGTCTGAGGGCTGGTGGAGCAGTAGAGTGAGCAAGAGCAGACACAGGGAGGGGTACGGGCTGCAGGACACTCGGGGAAGCTGAGGAGAGCACGGTCCCAGGTACCCTCACTGCCCGGCAGGCTTTTGAGAACAGTGACAATTCCTGAGGCACTTTTCCAAGTTAATTGTAAATAGCAAAGGGCTTTTAAACCTTAACTTTGTAAAACTTCTGTGCTTTTCATTATTAAAGTCAGGAAAGGGTTTGGTTTTGTCATGGTGGTTGTTTTTAGGTTTTTTCCTTTCTTTTTAACTACTAACAGAAACTGAATCTGGTCTTCAATGACCTGTCTGTTAGAGCTTGACAGTTGCTGAGAAGAGGACGATGTTCCAAGGCAAATATATGTGCATAATAAGCTCATAAACAAATACTTAAAGGCCAGACCAACAAAACCTGAATTTCTCTTACAAAATTCATACTTCATAGAATTGCGAACCAGAGAGACATCTCATCTCACGCTTTGCAGGTTATCATCATACTATTCAAAACAATAAACTTTAAAAAATAATTAAAGACTAATTAAAAAGATAACCAGGATAAATTTTAGTGGATATAGGAAAATATACCTGCATCTCAACTGGTTTTAGCAGAAAAAGATTATGAGAAAATATTGCCCCTGAAGAAACCTGTAATAAACAATTTCACTCCCAAACCAGGCAGATATTTTCTGCTTCAATGGTTTATCTATGCATGTGTATAAATGCATGTGCTCAAATAAAGATATTTTGTCCTCTTTTTGTTATAATCAATTTTAATTCTTGCTTTTCAATTTCATTTTTCTCTCTCCAACTGCATCTCGGATCAAGGCTGGGGTAACTAGGTACACTGATATTAACAGAATATACCCTTTGAGTGTAGAGACCTCCAGCACGAATATTTTCTCTTAGAAACCTTTTAATTTCTTGCCTGCATCATGCTGTGTTGGAAACAAAGTAGATTGATTTCTTGTAATACCCAGGAGAATACAAGGCATTGACAGCTGAGGGAAGGGACACAGAAGCTTTGGAGACATTAAAATAACAGAAACAAGAGCTTAAGAACAGCATCTATACAGACTGCTTCACATCCCGCATTATGGAATCTACTCACGTCTAGAGGATACCACTTTGTTTTCAAAGACCAAATGAAGTGCACAGTCAGATTTATTATATGCTTCAAAATAAAGAGAGATATGGTCTCTGAATAAGGAATCCATGCTCAAATGCACAGCAAAACAAATGCACGATTTTCCTATTTCACATTCTTTATGCTGAGTATCACAGAGGTGCACAAGCCTTTCCATGCAGGTTAATTCATAGATGTTAATAACAGAAATCTATAAAAGCTTAAGTCCTTAGAACAGAGGCTTTAAAAGCAAGCAGAATTAAAAGGAGCTGTTCACCACAGGGTAACTGAGGGAAAAAAAAAAGTTAAGGATGGATAAACTGTGGTGGCAGTGTCTGTTTATCCTTTATCTTAAAGATTAACCAAGTAGGGCATGAGCAATGTATGATAAAGAAATATAGAATGTGGTGGACAAATAAGTCTTAGAATGGGAAGATTAACTGTTATCTCTTCTAATATTTACTATAAGCTCTTGACAATCAATGATCTTGCGTAAAAACACTCAACTCTTGGGTTTTAAAACACAATGAATTAAATCTAATTTAGAAACACTTGGGGTTTGTGTTAAAAAAACAACCAGAAAGTAAGTAGAAAAGCGTCACGATCTAAAGAGGCTAAAGGCAAGGGAGCATGAGGGAAGTACTGTTAAAACTGAACAAGTTATTATATTTTCATGTAATACAGATCTAAGTTCAGCATGAAGACTGCTGTTAAAACATGGCCTAGGAGTGGAAAAGGCAACCTATTATTCTATATTCACTTCTGCTGTTTGAAAAGGATGGGATATCTTCACCACTAAAATATTACCAGTATCTATTTTGTATTAACTTTTCACTTTATTCATCGCTTATATTAAATATGTAGCTGAGAAAAAATAGTGATAAGAAAAAAATGTGTAATATCTCCTGAAACAGCCTCGTGAATAACTATATGCACTGTAAAGCTAAAATCTCTGATTTTAGCAATGTCCTTGTTTTGCCACTTAAACAAAATGAACACAACGTCCGTAAGATTATGACAAGAAATTTCATGAAAATGTTGTATTTTCCTCTCCCGTGTATATATGCAGGTATATTTTCCTATAACCACTAAAATTGNGTAAGATTATGACAAGAAATTTCATGAAAATGTTGTATTTTCCTCTCCCGTGTGTATTAAGAGGAAACCTACTTCTTTCACATATATTATCACTCCTTCAGAGTTTCATGTAGAGCTAACAAACCNTCCTGGTTATCTTTTTAATTAGTCCTTAATTATTTTTTAAATTTTTTAAAGAGGAAACCTACTTTCTTTCACATATATTATCACCCCTTCAGAACTTCATGTAGAGCTAATAAACTAAGGACCTCTGCTTTACTGAAAAAGATTCCTTTGGGTTCCCTTGCAAGTTCCGTAAAACTAGGAATATTAAACGCAGTACCTGGAAGAGTCAGCAACTCGGGTCACGGTAACTTCACTAGAAGGGAACAAAAGCATCATTGGCCCCCTTTTGCTGTATGAGTATAATCTTGCACAATTAAATGCAACCAAGTAACACAACGGCAGCATCACAACTTTTCTCAGAGAAAATTATTATTCAGGTATTTCTTTTGGTTGCTTTCTTCACACAGCAAGTATTTCTTCAGGCTTCTTTGTGTCAAAGAGCACTCAATTAGCTCTACTCCAAACATCATGGTAATTCAGGGAACTGTTAATCTATTAGTCCGACTGGCTAACACACAGACAGAGATGAGAACATCAGTTTACTGGGGATATTATACCATTTATCTCTTTGTGTCTCTAATTACTAACCTATGCACACAGAAAGGGAGGGGTGATAAAGGTGGGTCTGTGTTATCCATGCTGTAAGTTTTAAGAACTAGTATGTAACTGTTTGGTAGAGCTCTGTATGATTTCCCAGATAAAAAAGAGCAGTGTACCTCCAGAACAATTTTCCCTACTCTTTCCAAGGAACAGAGCGCTACAGGCAGGCGACAGCACTGAGGCAGCACAAGGGGAATAGCACAGGTATAGCTTATTACCCATGGGAACTGAGCATTACGCTACGCTTAGTACAGTGCCTACATCACCTACAAACTGACCGAGATGAAAGAAATGTGAAGACTCCAGTTATTGCCATCCACTCACAAAATCATAACATTACTCCCATGTGTGCCACTTCCCAGACAATAATCACGTAAATCCTCCACTAGCAACCAGCAGGGGATAGCCCCACGGGATTCTACAACCACCCATGCAAAGCAGCGCACTCGGGAGGCTGTCACAGGTTCCCTTCACTGATGATCACCTATTTCATCTGTGCTTTTACTCCACCGCAAATCTTAATGCAATGTCTTCAGCATAATCCTCAGATTCAAGCAGCCATACTCCATCTGCTTTACAATATTCAACAGCCTTTTGTGACCTTACTTCCCTATTACCTTACATTTCCCAGAAAGCTAAGAAAATGAGTTGAAATCCAACTTCCCAATTGATAAAAATGAGGAAGGCAATTAGAGAACTCATTCCATGCCACTGTAATTACTACTGGAGGTGAGTGAACACAAGTAAAATGAAAATGCGCTGTTGAGGGCTATCGTATATAACGTAACAACTTAAACAGCTGTCCAAAGTGTGAAAGATGATAACAGTTTACTACTGCAGGCAAGTATGTGGTCTGAAGGCATCCACGCTGGCTCTACCACTTGGGAGAAAGTACTTTTACGCATCTCAGTTTTCACTGCTGCAAAACTAACAGCATTTATACACTGGTTTCGGCTGGGATAATTTTCTTCACAGTAGCTGGTCCGCGACTGTGCTTTGGCTTTGTGCTGGAAACAGTGTTGATAACACAGGGATGTTTCTGTGAGTGCTGAGCAGCTCACACAGAGGCCAGGCCATTTAAGCTCCTCACCCACCCCACCAGGCAGCAGGCTGGGGGTGCACAAGCAGCTGGGAGGGGACCCAATTGGGACAGTTGAGCCCAGCTGGCCAGAGGGACATCCCAGACTGTGTGACATCGTGCTCAGCAGTATAAAGCTGGGGACATTTAAAGTGATGATGTTTGTCTTCGCAAGTAACTGTTAAATGTGATGGAGCCCGGCTGTCCTGGGACTGGCTGAACACCTGTCTGCCCGTGGGAAATGGTCAATGAATTCCCTGTTTGCTCTGCTTGCTCTGTGGCTTCTGCTTTCCCTATTAAATTGTCTTTATCTCAGTTCATGAGTTTTCTCACTTTTACTTTGCCAATTCTCTCCTGCATCCCACTGGGGGGGAGTGAGGGAGCAGCTGCATGGGGCTTAGTTGTCAGCTGGGTTTAAACCACAACTTACAAATTTATCTCGCAGAGGTTCCTGAGAATTTAGTGGTAAGTGGTATTATTAGACAGCAGCAGTACAGACACT
The DNA here is from genome assembly GCA_013389965.1 of Todus mexicanus. Lineage (NCBI taxonomy): Eukaryota > Metazoa > Chordata > Aves > Coraciiformes > Todidae > Todus > Todus mexicanus. The sequence goes on along the minus strand of WEIS01007911.1, from coordinate 2,561 downwards.
AGATGCATCATTTTGTGAAAATGCGTATTTACTTAAGAAGCACTGCGTGGTACACACACAGATCCATAAGCAAAGAGGTGAAACATTACTATCATATTTCCTCATTATATGCCAGAAGTCATCTGCCCTCCACATTCAAAGTAACCCGTATTTCCCAAGAATAACCATGATTCTTAATTATGAAATGATGACTTAGTCAGCGCATCTGCCCTTTAAGCATCAAACACCTTCTTTACAAAGCATGTGCCTCTTTTGTGATGTCAAAGAAATTGTAAATGTAGAAGAGTGTGAAGCTCAGCAGTCAGCAAACAGTCAAAAAGTTTTCTGGTGATGAATAACCAGTTTTGAAGTGGCCTACTTCAATATTGTTATTTCTGGAATTTGAAGCATGAACTCTGCAAGCAGCCAGACTACACATTTCTATTCAGTGGCAATAAAAGTCAGCTAATTTGGTACCAAGTACGACAGGATATTATTGTTTATGTAGGGTCTTTATCTCACAGTTAAGGGGAAAACTGCCAAATTCCACAAGTTATTTCCTTATTACAGGGAATTTTTGAACGAGGGAGGCACAGTGTTAGTCTGCAGTTCTCAGATTTTTTTCCACTGAAATGAAAATGTCATCCTTGGAAAATACACTTCGGTACTGAATGTACTCATTAGCCTTTTACATTTGATCTTAATTTGATGACAAAGACATTAAATGGATGTCATATTTTACTGAATGTCGTTTTGACAATGGGTTCATTCATCTGCTGTAGTAAGTAAGAAAAGGTCCTTGTGTTAAAATGGCTTAAAATTTTCAAAGAATCATCTGAAAAGGTAGATAATTTGTGTTGCCTTAAAAAATACTCCTGTCACACACATGTTAAGCTTTTCTCCTTAAAACTAATCAAAACATATTTGCCTATTGCAACACTATTGAGTGCCCCTTGCAAAACGACAGTGCATAAACAACCAAGCAAGCTTTTTCAAGGTAAACAACAGTCCTATGCACAAATTATGATGTTCTCTTAATCCCTAAAAGTAGAGCAGAGCAAAATGCATCTTTAAAATGTTCCAGAACTGTTACTTTTGTTAAAAAAAAATAACATACTACAGGGCTCTGGGGTTCAATTTGTACCTTTGGATTGATCCAGGCAGTGAGCTCCAAAGATCCAGGCTTTTATCCTGGAAACTTAGGCAAGGTGATTCCCTCCCCTCCCCTCGAAACCAATGCCTGTTGCCCAGGCTTCAAAAATCATGGCATTTGTAATTTGGTTGTAATTGTAGTTACACAAGAAGCTGCGAGATATTATACAGGCTAATGCCACCTAACTGCTCGAAATGGGACTGGCTGAGAGCTTGGCATTTGTTTGCTAAATAGACATCTGAAGTTGTTGATGCTTTCACTCTGAGTCTAACAGAAACTTTCTAGTTACTACACTAATATTCCAAGTGATATCATAATGCATTGAATGTTAACCAAGTCAGAGTATTTGACTGTCATAGCCATATAATACTATTTCTGAAACTTTTACTACAGAATATAGAAACCTCTATAAATCTGATAGAAAAAAAAATAGGACGAATTCAGTGCCTGAATAAAATTTCCTACTAGTTTTTTCAATTTCCTACCATACAGTCTAACTAGAAACTGATTATTTTCTATAAGACATGGCTTTGAACCTTTATTATATAACTATCTCTAAAAATTGAGGTGGATTCTAAAATAATAAATAATTAAGAGATATCAATGAGGAAAATATCGGCTAAAAATTATGTGATTTGAAAAAAAAGAAAAGTTGATTATTTTCATGTCCATTGGCTTTTTAACTGAATTAGTCCCAGTATGAGTGTCTGAACAGTAATGCTATACAGCAGTGGGCATCAAATTAATTCTTATGAATACTTTGGGCTACAGTTATACTTTTGTAGACTGCTGTAATTTAAAAGAACGAAATACAGTCATCAAGTGGCTTTGATTATTGAGCCTGATCTGAGCAAAATGATGTGTCATTGCTTTTCAAACTAATATTTTAATTACTTGTGAAATTGGTAATATATATTCCTATAGTAACTCCAGAAAAAGATTCCTAGAAATGTCCAGTTGATTACTAGTATTTACGCTGGTATATAGTAGCACTCCCTTCCTATGCTGTAGCTCCACTGTGACACAGCACACATGCAAATTCAAAATGCTTGTAGTTACTGTTATTTATATCTTTGTGCTTTCAAGGGCAAGGTACTTTTTCTCTAACACAGGAAATTATTTGATCACAAAGACTAATATATGACCTGCTAATAAATACACTAATATGCTGAATAAAAGCTCACAGGTCTGCCTCACCCTTCGTTCAAGAAAAATAGAAACGTATGTAACGAGGAGACATTATTAATGTGCTCATAACTTGCAATTACAGCCCCTGAAGTCAGGTGAGATTTGAATTGCATTCTAGCCAAAGCACAACTCAAAGGTAAGACTGTCCTGCATAGGTTAGATCTACAGCTCACCTCTTTCAGAAAACATTAACATTCCTTGTAGCTGCTCTACGTGCTCTATTTACATGGCAGTCACCTCT